>JAJOOR010009727.1:0-26463 GCA_036250505.1 Solanum acaule
CCCCCCCCCCCCCCCCCCCCCCCCCCCCCCCCCCCCCCCCCCCCCCCCCCCCCCCCCCCCCCCCCCCCCCAGAGGAAGTCAGTGTTGATATTCTATATCTGCCACGACATGTGTTTTACCATCACTCCTTTTAATTATGGGTAGTAAAGACAATTTTGGTATATTTTAAAATTATGGGTTCAGAATAAAATTATATTTGATTAAAATTTAATAATTTTGAGTAGAAAATATTAGGAGGGCTCAGATAAATTCGGTGTTGATACTCTATATCTGCCACGACATGTGTTTTACCACCACTCATTTAATTATGGGTAGTAAAGACAATTTTGGTATGTTGCATATATTTACATTATGCATCAAAATTCTTCATTTCTATCTCTTGAATTTCATATCAAATCAAATATATCAAATAAAATGAGATGACAGAAGTATTAGGTTAGGTTAGAAAAAAATACAAAATAGAATGGGGTAGGAAAGAGAGAGGGATGTGACTTAGCAAGGGCACAACTAGGGTTTGGGATGTTTTCTTCTCTTAGAGATGTGACCTGTCTCTAAGTCACCACCATGCCCTAAAAAAAGCTAAGAATGAGTGATGTTGATTTATTTTTTCATTCGGTGTCCGTAGTTTGCATTAATGAAGCTCTGATTAAATTCTTATCGCATACTTCACGGTCGATTCAGGTGACACTCTCAATATGATTTTTTCCATATTCAGGGCTCGAACTGGGAACTCTGATTAAGGGTGAAACAGTCTCACCCCAACACCACAATCCATGTTGGTGAGTGATGTTGATTGTTGTTATTAATTCATATTCATTTTTTTCCTTCTTCTAGGGGCAAATTTTGACATAACATGTTGAGCAAACTTTCTAGTCCTCTATAATTTTGTTTGCCCAAATGTTCAATTTCTTTTTAAACTAGGGAACATAATCATCACTACAATACAACATTTAATTACAATAGTTTTTACTTAGTCATATACATATTGAAGGTTGCATATGTATGTTACTGCTACAATTTCTATGTTTTCAACCATAATGTTTGCAAGTCTCTCCCAAAATTAATCATAAAGAAAAAATTACTCCCTATCTCATTTTATCATCTTATTTTATTCTTAATAACATGATACATCGCGATCAATCTGTTTGATATTAAATTCATTTTTATATGAGGAGAGAGAAAATAAAAAAGATATGTGTAGTTTTCATTACTATCTTTTAAAAGAGTGATTTGATACTTTGAATATATTTGACTTGCATTACAAAGTTTTTTTTTTTTTTTAAAATAAAATATTATGAACTTCATTTCTAAGTCAAACATTCACATAAAAATGGGTCAGAGTGAGTACTAAGAATTATTTGTATGTCTAGTTGTATTCCCGACAAAAGGATCTAAAAGATAAGAGGTAATTAAAGAGTCTTATAGAAGCAAAAATCCAATTTCATTCATGCATGTATAACTAAAACTTAGTGTATATGGACCAACATGAGTTGTGATGGTCGGATGATTGCGATCACTTTATTCTTAATTAATCATTATTTTGCTAGTCCACTAAGGAAAATACAAATGATTTTTAGACGAGAAACATGATTTTCATCTTGATAAAACATAAAACAGAGTTACTTTTATCAGAAGTTTTGATTTGAATCCTGAAAATGAAAAACATTATGTTAAAAGTATTGTCCTATGAATAAGCTATAATACACGAATCTGAATTAGTCAAAGTTATTGTGTATATAATAACTACTTTAATATGATTTTTTTTTAGTTTAAAGTTTCTTGTTTTGTAATGATCAACCAACAAAGTTGGATAAGAAGGTGATTGGCTTAATTCAATGCTTATAAGAGTCACCATTGACATGATGGTTTTGCTTAGTTGATGTAATATTGAAATTATTAATATGTATTCATCATTATTATTAGTTCACTTGACTAAATGTAAATATACCAATACTCTTTCCGTTTCAAAATAAATACTCCCTCTGTTTCATAAAAAATGACCTGGTTTGACTTGGCACGGAGTTTAAGTCAATAAAGAAGACTTTTGAATCTTGTGGTCCTAAATTAAAGTTATGTCAAATGTACAAAATTGTCCTTAATCTTGTGGTCTTAAACATGCCACGTGGAAAACAAAAAGTAAAATGTTACCAAAAAAGGAAAGAGGTCATTCTTTTTTAAACTGACTAAAAAGGAAAGGAGGTCATTCTTTGTGAAACGGAGGGAGTATCACTTTAAGAAAAGTTACATTCATTAAGAAATCAATAAATATAATGTTTACTTTACTTAATTAATTATTCTTATTTAATTAATGCTTAATGAAAATTGAACATGGTTAAAAAGATGGAGTATAAAAATATACAAATTTTTGTGTTGATTTATTTTATAAAATGACACTTATTTTAAGATTTTTTTTGGTTGCTAAAATAATATTTATTTTGAGACATAGGGAAAATGAATTAATCTAATCAAGTAGACATTTCCTTACAATATATTTTCTTAATAGTAAATGAAAAAAAGGAGATTTGATCAAACAAAGGAAAGTGGCCTTTAAAAGTGAGTTCAATGACCTATAGTGATTGTCACATAACATTCATCATAATGTAAAGAATTAGAGCATGACATAGGAAAGGAAAAAGGAGGGTTATTTGTACTTTTTCCAAAGGAAAAAGGAAGGTCATTTGTAGGCCCAACCAAAATAACTTTTAGCGGTAATAAATATATACATTAATAAAGTCTTTATCGACATTAGTTAATTGAAATGAGATCTAAAATTGTTATACTTAAGTAACATTTACAAAGAGTGCTAATTGCCGCTAAAAATACATATTTAGCGGCAATTAAGCTATTACCGTTAATTAATTGATACTAAAAATGATTTAGTATAATGATACTTTTGCCCTATTTTGGGCTCGTTAATTTTTATCTTTCAAGATGAATATTTTTTTGTGGAGTATAGATTTATATTTTATATTATAATATTTCACAAATTATGTCTTGTGTCGTTAAAAAATGCATACCTTGGTAAGCAAAAATTTGATTGATAATGGCAAAACCTAAGATCAGCCCAGTTGAAGGGCAAATTGTACACTCACATAAAAAAAAAGAGTAGGGAAAGATCGAGATATATTCTTTTATTTTCACCCGATATCCAATATTTGTTTTGAATTTGATTAAATTTGAATTTGCGCATTGTATGACTTATTTCTGGAACGACATTCCCAATGATTTTTTTTTCATTTCCAAAAACTCAAATTCAAAACCTGTTATTAAAAATGAAAGAATTCTAAACAATTCCACCACAACTCGGATTGATGATCGAATAATATAACACAAAAAGTGAATAACATAAATCCATATTTGTACATTATTGAATGGTAAGATTATTTCAGTTTAAACTGATTGACAAAATATATTTTTTTTATCAATACGATTATATCTCAATATTCTTTAAAAAAGAAAGAAAAAAGAAATCTCAATATTCTCTTTTTACGTATCTGTATAATTCTTTTTTTTTTTTTTAGCGAATACCATTAAGCAACAAGCTTTGTGGCAATTTCATAAATAATAATTCAAAAATAACTTGTCTCTAATTACAAGATATTTTTTTTAAAAAAAAAACTTGCAAAACTATAATAACTCCTACACTCAACTTAAAGTAGAAAAAAATGACTAAAGTTGAATTTACAATAATTGATAATTATACTGAAAATTGATTTATCTGAAATGTTTGCTAGCTTGAAAATCATCGCAGATCGAAGCAACGCTGTCGATTGAGGCCTTACGATGTGATTTTAGATGTACCAACAATAAATTGATTCACAATCAAATAAGCATGATAAGATAATAATAGTGATGTGATTACGAAATAAAAATGAGGAAAAATAAACTCAAGAAAAATAAGGGATAATGTAATAATTAAAAAATCATTAGATTCAATCCAAGAGGAAAGAAAAAATAAATTTTGCTTAGAAAAATACATATTCAAGGTAGCCTTTGCTACCTCAATTTTATTCCATAATTATTGTATTTATATTTGGGTGTTTTGTTTGAGTTATACGAGGTGAACGTTTTTTTATAGGGGGAGTTTTGCCTATCTCGATAAAATATATGATTAGTTTGAAGAATATCTCAAAATTCATTCAATTACGGATAATATAAGTTAAGTTCCTCTTCACTAGCTAGAATCGCGATGCTTGTATTCTCTCGTACATTTTCATTTTCACTGTTTAGGCTGCTCCCATTTTAATCGCAATTACTATAAAAATCACGTAGTTTTCTCTTGCTTGCCCATAAACTCAACAACATTTCGAAAGGTTGGTATCTAAAAATTTCATACGATTATTTCTAGTATGAATTGAGTCAATCATCCATTTTGATATCTTGTTGAACAAAACTGTGTTGGGAAAGGCAAGCACAAAATAAATGTGCACGACAGGGCTATAGCGGAAGAAAATCCAAGTTAAAACTTTCCCTTCTATTTGAACCAAAAGAAGGCAAAATAATGCAAGAATAAAACTGTTTGGGGCAGCAAACAAATCAACCAAAGCAAGCAAAATAAATCAACACACGAGACACCAAATTTAACGTGAAAAACCTCTTCGGTGTGAAGAGTAAAAACCACAAGGCCAAAGCTCCACTAAAATCAACAAGAGTTACAAAAGTGTTCTCCAAAATGGCCACCAACAAAGTGCCAAACAATGAGCATCACAACTACAAGATAGCACCAAAAACTAGAGAAATAAAAGAAGCAAAAGCACCAAACCCGCAGCTACTGTTCACGAGCTAAAATCTGGAGTTACAGGACTCCAAATCACCCTCTCTTAGTTCCCAATCAAAGATTAAGTTGAAAAGAACAAGCTATCCAAAAATCAGCTCAATCGGACAAGAAACGAAGCGAAAATCGCGATTTGAAATTGGCTGCTAGGGCTTATGCGAAAATCTGCAATTTCTCACTTTTCTCTCTATATGGCTGCACTCAAACTCTCTTGTGATATCTCTCTCAAATAAGACCTAAAATAAAGTTTTACATATGCACCATAATATTGGGCTTATGGGCAAAAGTGGGCTAGTCATATTGGGCTAAATTTATCCACAAAGGAAAGGAAGGAAGACCCAAAACCTTGGACTTTTATTTATCCACATAGGAAGGGAAAAAGGCCCAAAACCCAACAATTCTCCCCCTACCGACTATGTGGAGGAAATCGCCATCCCGGCGATCATGCAACATTCTTCAAACTTCCCTCTTGGCAAAACTTTAGTCATCATGTCGGAACCATTATCGTTGGTGTGGATTTTCTCAAGTTCAAGTAACTTAGAATTCAACACATCTCGAATCCAATGATACCTCACATCAATGTGTTTAGATCGATCATGAAATGCAGAATTCTTGCTAAGGTGAATAGCACTTTGACTGTCGCAATAAAGCACATACCTCTCTTGAGCACAACCAAGTTCCCCCAAAAATCTCTTCATCCAGATCAACTCTTTGCAAGCTTTAACAATTGCAATAAGCTCAGCCTCTGTCGTAGATAAAGCAACACATTTTTGCAACCTAGATTTCCAAGACACAGCTCCCCCTGCAAAAGTAATCAAGTAGCTTGAAGTAGACTTACGAGTATCAACATCACCAGCCATGTCTGAATCAGTATAACCACAAAGAATAGGTTTTCATATCCCAAAACACAAACTCAGACTAGAAGTGCCACAAAGATATCTCATAATCCACTTTACATCATTCCAATGCTCTCTTCCCAGATTAGAAAGAAAACGGCTAACAATACCAACAACATGAGCAATATCTGGTCTTGTACACACCATTGCATATATCAAACTACCAACAGCTAAAGCATAAGGAACTTTCTGTCACTCCCCGAGCCTACACCCTGGGCGAGACCGGCACTCGAAGACCATTTCTGGCCCCAAGCGAACCCTTGGACTGGCTTACTAAACTCAGCGGAAGACTTAACTCAATGAAACAGTCTCAAATAATAACTTAAAGAATAATAAGTTGGCCAAAATGGCACTTAAGTCCTAAACAACATCTGAAAGATAACGAAAGACATCTGAACTAATAACTATCTGACTGTCTATGAAGCCTCTAATATACTGAGATGGATGTTGGGACAAACCCCACAACATCCTAATAAATGAAAGACTGAAAACGAATAAAAGAGTCCTCTGGAATGCAAGGAGGCTCACCACTGACTCTGAGCTGCTCAACTGGATCAACGAGGTGCTGGATACTGATCCTGGTTACCTGCGTCTGCATCATAATAAGATGCAGGCCAACTGGCATCAGTACATTGAATGTACGAGTATGCGAGTTGGAATGCTAAACCACACATAGGCTAGAAGGAATCTGAAAGAAACAGAATAACTTACCTGGCTCACTCAACTCAACCTGACTGACTCATTTTAATATAAAGCAAGTGCAATATAAAGAAAAGTTGTTTAAAACATGTTATAAACTCTGTGTGTATGCAAAGATACAATAAATCTGAGATGTATGTAGAAATACAAATGAACTGATGTATATAGAAATAGAATAACTGTTGTTGGAGTTTCTCTAACCGACAACCATCACATAAGAGCTATAGTGATGATACAACGATTAACCTCATGCTTCCAGAGCATTTTATACCCGGCCAAAGGTACAGAACCTAAACTGCCTAAGGGATCCACTAGTCTAATTTGAAAATGATTCATCTAAAAAGTATGAACCTCTTCTACCCATGATGGCTTCATGGTTCTATGGGGGCTGTGGGTTTTTTGAACGCTCCCCCAATTCGGTGCTCAATACTACTCCTAAAATATACTAGCTCTTATGTTTTTAAAACATACTTTTGCTATGATTTGAGATTAGTGCTCAAAAACTTAGCTCAAAGGCTATCTTGGAAATCTTAGTTCCCCTGCTTGCTTCATATAGAAAGCTATTACTCTTTTCTAAAAACTAGCCAGAAGGCTCTTTGGAAATCTCAGTTTCCGTTCTTATTTAAATGTGAAAACATTTTAAATCTCTGTGGAAATACTTAGTCCCCATATATTTTTGAAGAAAAAAACTTCAAACTTTACTCTTTACTCTTTACTCAACTTGACCTTTAAGTCTTAAAACAAAGTTAAAACATTTGGAAAAGACTTTTGTAAAACTCTAAGAACTCATCTTGACTTGACTTTTACTTCTCTTGACTTTGATATTAACTTTCCTTGAATTGGATTATGGATTCAAGGTTCATGGTCTCATGTTTATGGATGATTTCATGATGTTTAGATGTATTTTAGAATGTTAGAATCGACTAGGAAACATAGGTACATCACTTAGGAACACATACGAGAAGGTGGGGAACGAATGGGGAGAACTGGCGTCTCTGGCGCTCTGAGAGCCATGGGGCGCCAGGCCCCAAACCTCAGAGAGCTGGGTGGGGCACTTTGGCTGGGGTGACGCACCAGAGGCCAAACCTCAGAGAACATTTTAGGGCGCGTTGAGAGGGGCGACGCCCCAACTTCTATACCCAGGTGTTCTCGACTTTTCTCCTCCGTTTTTCACCTCTAAACCCTCCAAACTTCCATGATACTTTCCCCAAACCCCTATGATCAATTGTACCCTCAATATACAACCAATCTGACTCGCAAAACAACCCGGAAACATGAATCAATTCAACACTAGGCATTCAACAATCAACCCATAAGAATTCAACAATGTTCTTCAAGAACTTCACTTTCTTAACATTCAAACAACTCTAATTTCGCTGAATTGAAACAAGTTAGTGTGTGGGTGAACCAACCCAACACGAAAGAAATCTCACATACCTTAATAGGGATCACCCTCGATGAATTCCACTCGCAAGCTTGACAGAAATCTTGGCTTTTCTCCCTTTCTTTCTTGCTTGCTCTTTTCTCCAAGCCCTAAGCGTGAATATAATTTTCTAATCTGACCAAAATAATCTTTTACCCCAATAAATCCCTAAAAACGAATTAAGAAATTAATTAGAGAAAAGACTACTTTGCCCTTCCCTAAATCCGGATTGAGCCTTTCCTCAATCCAACAACCCAACTTCCGAAAGTCATATCTCACTCATACGATGTCAAAATAGTGCAATATTGGCGGCGTTGGAAAGATCTCTCCAAGGGCTTTCCAAAAATATCAAGAGCTTCTACTAACTTCTCCTGAGCTAGGAGTTATGGCCGTTTGAAAATGGCCAAAACTCACTTTCTTAGCTTAGACAAAATTTCCAGATTTCCTTATTCTTTCCAAAAATCAATATTTTCATATTTTAAACTCTTTATAGTCGTTTCTAGGTGCGAGATGTTACACTTTCTTCATATCTTCCTTCTTACCATCAGTGGAAGGACAATGCTTAGTACTCAATTTGAAGTGCATAGCTAAAGGTGTACTGACAACCTTAGCTTTGTCCATGTTAAATCTATGAAGTACTTTCTAAATGTACTTCTCTTGTGACAACCACAATTTCTTGGCATCTCTATCACGGACAATCTGCATGCCAAGAATCTACCTTGCTGGCCCAAGTCTTTCATAGCAAAAGACTTATTCAAATCTTGTTTCAACTCTTTAATCTTACAAGTATTATGACCAACAACAAGCATGTCATCAACATAAAGCAAAACGATAATAAAGTTACCGTCAGAGAATTTTTGCACAAAAACATAATGGTATGAAGAGGTCTTCTTGAAGCTCTGTTGACTCATAAAAGAACCAAACTTCCTGTGCCATTGCCTGTGAGCTTGTTTTAAACCATACAAGCTCTTCTTCAATTTGCAAACATAATTCTCTTTCCCCTTGACTTCAAAGCCTTCCGGCTGCTTCATATAAATTTCTTCATCTAAGTCACCATGGAGAAAAGCAATATTAACATCCATATGTTCAACCTCCAAGTCCAGACTTGCAGCCAAGCCTAGAACCACACGGATGGATGACATCTTCACAATTGGAGAGAGTATCTCATCAAAATCAATTCTCTTTTTCTGGTTAAAACCCTCACAACTAATCTAGTCTTGTACCGTGGAACCGGGTTACCATCTTCATGTTTCACCCTAAAAACCCACATGTTCTTCAAAGCTTTTCGATCTTTAGGTAACAAAACCAAATCAAATGTATGATTATCATGTAGAGACTTCATGTCATCCTCCATAGCATCAAACCACATTTCTTTTTCTTCTCTTTCCATGGCCTCATCAAGAGTCTCTGGTTCTCCCTCGTCAAGAGTACATACTCATTGAGAGAATAACGAGATGAAGGTATTTTCTCTCTAGTAGATCTTCTAAGAGAACTCTCGGAAGCATCAATAATAGTTAGTTGCTCACCAACTACATCGTCTTGCACTGGGGCATCAATGACATATTGGTCATTCTGAATATGATCACCATATTCAATATCAACTTGAAAATTTTCACCTGGTGGAATAGTCAAATGAACTGGATCAACATCAACTAGGCTCTCACTGGTCTGAGAATCAACTTTCTCATTGTCAAAATCTTCAATTGTTTGGTCTTCAAAGAACACAACATCACGGCTTCTAATAAGTTTCTTCTCAACTGGATCAAGAAATGATAGACGAATTCATCTTGACCATAACCAACAAAGATACATTGCCTAGTTTTAACATCCAACTTTGACCTCTCATCCTTAGGAACATGCACAAAGGCTTTACACCCAAAAACTTTAAGATGATCATAAGAAACATTCTTACCAGACCAAACTCTGTCAGGGACATCACCATTCAAAGCAACAGTAAGAGATAAATTGATAACATAGGCAACAATATTAAGTGCTTCTGCCCAAAAAGAATCTGGCAACTTAGCATCTGAAAGCATACATTTAACCCTTTCAACAAGATTTATATTCATCCTCTCCGCTAAACCATTTAGCCGGGGAGTTTTCGAAGGAGTTTTCTGATGTCGAATATCTTGCTTTCTGCAATATCTATCAAAAGGATCAATATACTCACCACCATTATCAGAATGAATGCATTTCAATTTCTTCCCTATCTGTCTCTTAACCAAGGCCTGAAAATTCTTAAACACATCAAGTATACCTGATCCCTGGACTTCAAAGAGAATACCCAGAGTTTGTGAGAATGATCATCAATAAAAGTCACAAAGTAAAGTGCACCACCATGAGACTTTACCTTAAAAGGACCACATAAATCAGAATGAACCAACTCCAGCAAATCAAGCTTTCTTGAAGGCGGATGACTCTGAAAAGAAACTATTTTTTGTTTACCGGCTAAGCAATGAACACATTTGTTCAACTTTGCTTGTTTCACTCCAGAAAGCAAATTCTTCTTTGCCAAATTGTCCATCCCCTTTTCGCTCATATGACTAGGTCTTCTATGCCATAACAATGATGAAGTATCATTCTCCACCACATTTACCGAGCCTCTAAAAGTGGAGCCCTGAAAAATGTACAAGTTAGACAACTTGTCACCACGAGCTACAACCATCGAACCTTTTGTAAGCTTCCACTGGCCAGCACCAAGGGTATTAACATAACCCTCATCATCAAGGTATTCAATCAAATTCTAACGAACATCTGGAGCATGCTTGACATTATTGAGAACTAGTTTAGAACTACTATTACTTTCCAAACAAATAGTCCCAATACCAGGAACCGCAACCTCATGATTATTGCTCATTTTCAACATCCCAAAATTACCTGGAGTATAAGAAGAAAATAATTCCTTTATAGGCGTAACATGAGAAGTAACACCAGAATCCAAAAACCAGCTAGACTTGTCGCAAATAAGATTGACGACATTTTCATCACAAGAAACAAGAAGGTCATCATTAGCAACAACCACAACACGATTTTCATTATCACCTTCTTTATTTTGTTGTTTCATATCTCTCTTGTACCTGAAACAATATTTCTTGATATGCCCATTCTTGTGGCAATAGTCACATGTAACATTCTTAAATCTAGACTTTGACATTCCTCTACTTTTATCTCTGTCATTGTGACCTCTAAACTTGCTTCTCCCTCTGTCTTCAGTAATCAAAACATCAGAGTGTGAAGTAGAAGAATATGAGCTTTGAGATCTTCTTCTCAACTCTTCATTCAAAACACCACTCTTAGCATATTCTATGATCACAACACCACTGGGAGCAAAATTAGTCAAAGAAACTCGAAGAGTTTCAAAAGAGTCTGGCAGAGTGTTAAGAAACCATAGTCCTTGAATTTCTTCATCGAATTTTACATCCATTCCGGACAGCTGGTCAAGAACACCCTGAAAATCATTAATATGATCAGAAATAGGCGTGCCCTCTTTATACCTGATGTTCATCAATTGTTTAAAAAAAACAATTTATTGTTGCTAGTCTTCAAAGCATATAGTGTCTCGAGCTTGTCCCACAAACTTCTGGCATGTGTCTCATTAACAATGTGATTTCTCACATTATCTTTAACCCATTGTCTAATATAGCCACAAACATGTAAGTGCTCAAATTCCCAATCCTCATCATTCATAAATTCGGGTTTATTAGAAGCAAACACAGGTAGGTGCATTTTCTTGACAAATAGAAGATCTTTGATCTTGCCTTTCCAAGTATGATAATTACTACCATTCAAACAAACCATCTTGCTCATATTTGACTCCATCATTCAAATAGATAGTCAACAGCAACCCAATATTCTTATACCACTTTGTTGGGAAAGGCAAATACAAAATAAATGTGCACGACAGGGCTATAGCGGAAGAAAACCCAAGTCAAAACTTTTCCTTCTATTTGAACCAAGAGAAGGCAAAATAATGCAAGAATAAAACTGTTTGGGGCAGCAAACAAATCAACCAAAGTAAGCAAAATAAATCAACACACGAGATACCACATTTAACATGGAAAACCTCTTCGGTGTGAAGAGTAAAAACCACAAGGCCAAAGCTCCACTAAAATCAACAAGAGTTACAAAAGTGTTCTCCAAAATGGCCACCAACAAAGTGTCAAACAATGAGCAACACAACTACAAGATAGCACCAAAAACTAGAGAAATAAAAGAAGTAAAAGCACCACGCGTCTGCTTATGAAAATTATGGCTTCACCTAGTCGTATGAAACTTGACAAATATCCCCTATTCCCACACCCCCCCCCCCCCCTTCCACCAAACCAAAGCTCATGTATTAAAAAAAGGCTTTACTACAACTAATCGGATAATATATTGCAATTATATAATTACAGTTAAGTCTGTTATGATCAGTTTTTAAGTTTGTTAAATAACTAAAAAAAAAAGTTTGTTAAATAACTTCTACCGCTTTATTTTTCACTAAACAGATCTTCCAAATATATGAATATTTCAATTAACAATGTGAAAAGAAATTAAATAGGGGTTGGCTTTTATTCAATATTCAAGGAATGGACAGCATATACAATCATGCACATATGGGGTGGTGTGTGTATGTGTGTGACAGAAAGAAATTAAAAGAGAGATTTTTAATTTTTTTTTGCAAGCTTGCAAGATCAATTATGAAAATATAAAATAGTACTTAATTGATTTAAAATAAATCCGTGCAATGCAAGAATAATTCATGCATGTGTAATAAGAGAAGAAGGGCGGCAGCGTCCTAGAAGAATATCACCTTGCTCCCCACCCCACCCCACCCCCACCCACCCACACAACAAAAAAAGAAGATAATGAGCTAAAATTCACATAATAATATTAAATAATTACATTACTATAACAATAATGACATATTAAATGTAGTCCTATAAAGTATGATCGGAAAATAATAATATATGTGTATAGAGTGTATGCATAGTTTATTACTATCTCAAAGATAAAGAGGTTGTTCCCGATATACTCTTGACACAAGGAAAAATAGTTCAAAGCAATTCAGGAAAAAAAATTAATAGAAGTAAAAGAAACAAAAAACAGTAACATAACATAAATTACAATAAACTAATACGATAAAATCGAGGTACAAGGAATGAACATGTGACAAGAAACTACAAGAATAATACTATATTACTACTAGTCTAAACGGATAGCCAGGCAAGAATTATTACCTTCTAACCATCTACCCTAACTCGTGTCCTGTGTATCCTCATATCTAAGGTTATATCCTTGGTAAGCTGAAACTGCATTATGTCCTGTCTAATCACCTAATTTATCCGGTCTTGGGTCTATCTTTATATCTCCAGAAACTTTCCATAGTCAACCTCTCACAGTCCACACTAGGACATCTATGCATTTCCTCTTCACATGTCCGAACCATTTCAACCTTGCTTCTTACATCTTTTCCTTCACTGAAGCCACTCCCACCTTATCCGTGATACCCTAATTTTTAATCATATCTCTCCTATTATGCCCACACATCCATCATAACATTCTCATTTTTGCAACTTTATCTTTCGAACGTGAGAGCATTCTTGACTAACCAACACTCCGCTCCATATAACATAGTTGATTTAATACACTCAATAAAACTGCCTTTAAATTTTTTGGCACCTTCTTATCATATAAGACTCTAGATGTGAGCCTCTACTTCATTAAGATTGTACTAATATGGTGAATGACATTCTTGTTGATATCCCCATTTTCCAGGATAATAGGCACGAAGTGTTTGAAACCTTTTTTTTGGATGACCTATGTATTAAGTCTTACTTCCACGTTAGACTCATGCAATATGTTACAGAACTTACACTCTAAGTAATTTATCTTGGTCCTGATCAACTTAAATCCTTTAGACTCCAAGAATTGTACGTATCCAACCCCCAAAATTAGTTTTAACTCCACCATATATCTTGGCAATCAAAATTATGTCATCCACAAACAACATAAAACATGACACCGCACTTTGAGTTTGTCATGTTAATGTATGCATCACCATGACAAATAAAAATGGTTTAAAGTTTGATCCCTAGTGCAACTCCATCAAAAATTGGGAAGTAATGCTTCGAATCTCCTACCACAGCCCTCATCAGCGTCTCGACTCCATCATGCATGTCCTTGACCGTCCTAGTATATGCCACAAGTACATCTTTAGCCTCATTGACACTTCAAAATCGTCATTGAGATTTTGTCTTAAGCCTTTTCTAGGTTGATAAACATCATTCGTAAGTTCTTCCTTGTTCTATATTTCTCTATCAGTCTCCTTACAAGATGAATGACTAGTTGGGCACCTAACGTAAATCTGAATTGGTTCTTGAAAATAGTCATGTCTCTCCTTAGCCCGCACCCACCCTATCTCTTAATATTAATTAATAGCTATATAAAATAACAACAGACAAACTTAGAGATTTAAAACATTATTAATAAGGTTAGTTTAATAAAATTCATCTCTAATAAAAGTTATATCAAATTAATATGAGTCAAGCAATATGAAACAAATAAAATATCTTATATTTTCTATTGTTCTTAATATACGGAAAAAAAAAAGATGTAAACACGACACTTATTTTGAAACGTAAGAAGTAATAATATTTAGGGGAAATTGATGGTACACCAAGTTGCAGTATAATCTTTCCTCCAACAACTAACCGACCCCATCAATGGTGATGATCTAGAGAGAGAAAGAGGTGGTGGACAGAATGCCACATCTGTCTCTAAGGTAGGGAAAATCTTTTGTTTTAATTTAATGTACATTTTTGGAGTTGACATTTTTTCCATATATATATATATCAAATATCTAATATTTTCACCTCTCTGATAATGTCTCTCTATTGTCTAGAGAGTAATGTGCACTTCGTTTTCTATTTTTTTTTTTTTTAAATTGAGTGGAAAACAAAATGTCAGGCAATGATTCTTTCTGTTTTTTTTTTTCTTTTTTTGGGGGTTAAATTGGAATAAAAGATAGGTGAATGACAGAATTAATCATTGTAAATGTGTCATATATAATATATAGTTGTGGTTCATATTTTCACTTTCTACATTATGATGTGTAAATAGGTAAACAAGGTAATAGTTTTTCTCTTATGAAGTGTTTCGGTATTTATTTTAGAATTTGACTAATTTAAATTTGTATTGAGAAAATTCTTTTTGAAGAATAAAGTGTTTTTTTGCAAAATCGACGATTTCTTTCCAGAGTTTCTAATATGAAACTTTAATCAAGGAAGAAAACTTATTACTCTATCAAAATCTTCGATAATAACATTACTATTAAGTGTGGAAGTGAGTGACTCTACATAATTCATTGTGTAACTACATTGTCCTTCATTTTTAGAATTTGCATTCCAAATGAAGATTAAAAGTATATTTACCATGTTGATTATACTATTTATAACTTGTTGAGATAGTGTTGGTGGAGATTCGAGGGTCTCAACGTGATTTTAGATAAAACAGAAATTCTAAAAGCGATAAATAAAGAACTAAGAAAGATTTTATCAACCTATTTTTGGAGAAACTATTAAATAGAAACGATTACTGAAGAAGCTTATCTTGACTGAATAGGAACCACTATCCGGATGTAACCAATACATAATAAGTCAATTTTTACTTGAATTAATTGAACAATCATTATACTTATTTTGATAAATAAACTACAATCTATCTCACAATATAGCTTGGTGACTATATTATATATATCAAGAAGTTATCAATTATGGTCCTTTATTAGGACCACTATTCAATTATCAAACCCATTTGTTATTGAATAGTTAGTAGTTAGTACTCCTACTTTTGCCCCTAAATATAACATCATTTATTTATATAAAATAAAAACCTTTTTTGAAAAAATAATTAGGCTTTCCCTAGCCATCAATCATTCATGATTATTAATGTTACAATAAGGGTATAATTGAGAAAAAAAATTAAAATTTATCTTAATTTGAGTACATTATTAATGATTACAATTTCAAAAAAAAATTAAATAAAAAGAAAACGAACACACATGAAAACACATGGATAGAGTCATTGCAAAGTGACAATACATAATAAGTCAAGTTTTACACGAATTTATGAAACTTATCAAATATATTTGATAGAGAAAATACATTACATTATAATTAATCTTTGCAATATTATTATTTTTGTTATATAGAGAAATATGATTGATCATAGCTCTTTATTGGACCACTATTCAATTTCCCATTTGTTACCTTAATCATGGCATTCCCCATCCAAGTCTTTTTTTTCCCTACCCAATTTTTTTAAAAAAGAAATAAAATAACACCATCCACTTGAAATAACTTAAACCCCACCCCACCCTAAAAAAAATAAAATATGATATAGACAAATCATTAGGGTATCATAATATAAAATTTTTACATATCCCCCACAATTTTTTCTTTTAAAAAGATTAAATTATTTTAGTAACATGCTTTTTGATCCCTAGGTGATCAACATACCATGTATCGCCACGTGTCGTCTAGTGATTCATCAGAAGTTGATAGCTAAAATGAAACCATTGGGTATATATGCACATGAAGCCATATACTTTGTTCCCCCTTAAACATTTGTTACTATTACTTATATTATTTTTGCATTTTCTCTCTCAATATTTTTCCCCCTTCTCTCTCTTTTTAATATTTGCATAGTACTACTACTACATATTGAAGAAAAAATAGTTTGATTTTTGATGGATTTGAAAGAAACTGAGTTGTGTTTGGGACTACCTGGTGGTGGTGGTGGCGGAGGAGGTGAATTAATTCGCGATAATAATAATAATAATAAGATTAATGGAAAAAGAGGGTTTTCTGAGACTGTTGATTTGAAGCTCAATTTTCATCAAGCTAATGATGATATTTCCTGTGCTATGGAGAATAATAAGATGAAGAATAGTGTTACTACTACTAAAGAAGTTGTTTGTAACAAAGATCCAATCAAGCCACCTGCCAAGTAAGTCTCTCTCTCTCTAGCTCTTTGATAATCAAGAAATCTCTGATAGTTAGTGGCGTACAGTTCAAAATTCGATGAATAATTGACATGCCTCTTTACTCTTAGCTGCTTAAATAATATCAAACTCTTCTCTTTCATCTTTTTGGTTTCTTTCGGCAATAATAGTACCATACTCAGTATAATCTCACATGAGTGTAGTCAAAAGAGAGTGACGCATATGTAGTCTTATAAGCACTATCTTATAAAGATAGAGAGCTTGTTTTCGATTTCCATAAATACAAATGATTTTTAGTTGTTTCGAGAATATTCAAAACATTGAAGGATATCCAAAAAGACATTTTTGTGTTGTTCTTTAATTTTCACCTTTTGTCATTTGGAGCTTTCAAAATTGTTGTGTTCGTCTCAGATCCTTCAGAAATGCATATTTTTTGAAGTATACGACACACTAAGTCCGATTAACATATATTGTCGGTACTACAATTGCTCAACTATAGGTCTTTAGCTCCACAATATTATGATATTATTGTCATAAATCTTGACTAGAGAGAATTTAATATACTCAAAAGAAATATTATATACTTAAGATTTAGAGTTTTTTTTTCTTCCATATTTTATGGTGTCTATTATCTATATATAGAAAATTAAATCCATCTTTCTCAAAGACACAAGAAAATTGTTTGACCTATATGACTGCATACAGTAGTGTTTATTTTTGTCATGTTACTATGACTAGCTTTTGACTAAAATTAACATAAATTTAATTTAATAATTTTAAATTAATTATTTTTAAAAATATTACATATAGGGGTGTTAAATGACACCTCTTCGCTAGAAAATTACACTATTTAGCTAGTTTACGTATATAGACGCACCATATGTAATTGATTCATGTGTGTGTCTGCTTATTGTGACACCCTTTAATAAAATTTCTGGCTCGTTTTTTTTTTATTTGGTAGGGCACAAGTTGTGGGTTGGCCACCAGTGAGATCATTTAGGAAGAATGTAATGGCTCAAAAGAGCAATACTGAAGAAAGTGAGAAGACTACCGTTGCATTTGTCAAAGTTTGCATGGATGGTGCACCTTACCTACGTAAGGTTGATTTGAAAATGTACAAAAGTTACCAAGAACTTTCTGATGCTTTGGCTAAGATGTTTAGCTCCTTTACTAATGGTAAGTATCGTATATATGCTGACAGTATAAAAAACTATTCCATCTTGTATTTAAATTAGTTTTATCGATGGTGGAGGTAGTCACTAATTACATTTATCGAAGGAGATTCAATTGACACCCTCTTTATCGGAAAATTAATTATATTGTGATTTGTTCATGTTGGATTGTTCATGTAGTTATTTTTTGTATATCTTGAATTTTTTTAGTAGTAATTCTTATTTCGCCATTGAGTTTTATGTTAACAAAATAAGATCACTTAGCTATTAGTTAAGTGACTATACGAGAAATAAACTTGTTATTTTAGGTAATATGTTGTTAGTGTTGAGAAGTTATACTCCTTAAAGAATAATCAATCTTGAAATTATTAGGTGAAAACAACTTTATTCTACAACTAATAGCACGTGTATAGATATAATTAAATATTAAGATTTTCAAGATAACTAATTGTTACTATATTTTTGTGATTAGGGAAAAGAACAGGCAGATTATATTCTTTTGTGGATGTCCACTTACTAGACCACTATAAGTTTAATTTTTTTTTTTTTATGAGAATAAAATCTTGTAAAACATGACAAGAAAAAACAGTTAATATCTTAGAACCATGTTCATTAGTGGTTGATACAGCCTAGCTTTTATGATTTACATACTGTAATAAATGTTAGTGTGTGATTATTCTATAAAAAAATATTTTTATTTATTTAATTAATTTATTTATTTCCACTTGTATTTAATTATAATTAATACAGGAAATTATGGGTCCCAAGGAATGATAGATTTTATGAATGAGAGCAAATTGATGGATCTCCTCAATAGTTCTGAATATGTGCCAACCTATGAAGATAAAGATGGAGATTGGATGCTTGTTGGAGATGTACCTTGGGAGTAAGTTTTTTAATTATCAACATTTTTTTTCCATTATTCAATTAAAAAAAATTAAGTTTTAATTTGTTTGGCTTGATGAGAATGATTTTACATAAAAATAATTTTGATGTTTGATTGATGAATAAAAAAATGTCTGTATGGTTAACAATAGTGTTAGCGAATAATATAGTTGTAAGAAAATTAACTTATGTTCATATAGGAGGGAAATAATTTGAAATGATTTTACATCGTACTAAACACGATGAGACTGACTTCTTTATTTTTTGAATCTCTTATAGGATGTTTGTTGACTCATGCAAGCGTTTACGCATAATGAAAGGATCAGAAGCTATTGGACTTGGTAATTTCCCCCCTTTTTAATTTCTATTTATTTTGAGTTTCAAGCAAGTTAACAATTTAAATTTATTTATTATAACAAAATTGTAACTAATTTTTTTCTTTTAATTTCAGCACCAAGAGCTATGGAGAAATGCAAGAGCAGGATCTAAGCCAATTGATGGTGTGCCAAAACTCCATAGATAATGTTTGAAGTTGAAGGTTTTGTGAGATTAATATATTGTTGTTTTCATGTGCTTGTATTTTAATTTTAATTAGTATATAGTTAATTAAAGAAGTGATCTTTAATTTGGACAATATTTGTAATGAACATGATGCAATAAACATAAAACCCTCTATTGTGTCTGGCTTGCTTATTACTTAATTAAATTAATGGTTTGATTAAATAATTATCCCTTCTTTGTGGTTGTTGTTATTATTTGTTTTTTCAATTAGCAAGATTCTATGTATCTTGTATTTCAATTTTTAAAATTTGTTTATTGATCCATTTGTATGTTTTATGAATATTTATGTCATTGAATTATTATTTATGACAAAGTCTATGTCCCCTAAGGGAACAAAGCCATGTGCATTGTTGATGGGTTTTTTTGCATTCATAGCACCAATAATATATTTGTTTTTATTTTTGGTCATTTAGTACATTGCCATAATAATCAAATAATTTGTGTCCGTCTGTGATTGAATGAATGGCCCTTTAATGGGCTGGAATTGTATAATTGTTTGCAGTATGGTGTACTACTTTAAATATTCATGGGATCACTACATTATTCGTCATATCTTATAATAGTACTCTACTAATAACCAAACAATTATGAAGTTGATGTTTTCTACTTAAAATTTTTGACCATGAACCAACGAGGGTTGTGGTAGAGTGGTAAATACTCCTTCATCCTTAATTTGAAGTTTCGGGTTCGAATTTCCCATGGGTATATGATCGTCTTTGTTGGGAAACAATTTATCCTTCAATATGAAACTTTCTGACGCAAATTTAGATTTGATCAAACTTCAATATGTGAATATCGAGCATAGGGCGGGAAAAAAATTTGACCATGAAAATTCAATGGAAAATTTCAAGCTCTCCCTATACATACACAGCAATAATACCATCATGATTTTTTTTTCTACATTATCAATATTATAATCTAATATGTTAGGTTAGTTTTTTTTTTTTTTCAATTTCTACATTATCAATATTTCAATTTAATATGTTAGGTTAGTCTTTTTATCTCAATTTATGTGTTATAATTCAGATTTTGAAAGTAAATTTAATGTGTTCACAATCGAGAAAAATTAGGGGGTCATTTTGGTTTTGGGTTCTAGGCATTTTCCACTTTCGGATCTCGCAACTTTCTCTCTCATTCGCAGCGAAGAAAGCGGGTTTTGCCCCAATTATTGCTATTTTTGAAAAACTAAAAAAGCTACCGAAGGAAAAGGATGCAGTGTCTCCCTTGACCTTTGGAGAAGAGAAAAATAGTTTAATTTTAGTGAATTTAGACATGAAATGTTTAAATTTTTTTGAAATAAAATTTACATATTTGAAAACTATGTAAAAAATGCTATAAGTCACAACAATTGATACATAATTAAAAATATTTAAAAAATATATTAAAAAACTTGTTTAAATATCGAAATTCAAAAGGAGTACTATATATTGAGATATCTAAGGCATTCAAACACACTAAAAAATTATAATTAAAAAAATTTACTTAAATATCGAAATTCAAAAGGAGTATTATATATTGAGATATATAAGGCATTCAAACACACTTAAAACTATGGTGAAATTGTCAAGTACACATTCAATAAAATGATATTCCTATGACTCTAGTGGACTTATTCTTATTATATTTTTTACTCCATTCACTAATAACTTAGTATAAATAAAATAAGTTAAAACACAATAAATGCAAACACACATTTATTCAAAAAAAAAAAAAAGATTTTAATATATTTATTCATTAGATTTTTTTCAGACTCAAACGATCGAATCCTTATCCTCCTTTTATTGTTACTATTTCAAGAAATTAAAGCAGGCATTGAATGAAAAGTTAAAGAATTTAATGATTTGTCTCTTCATCTCTCTACATAGTTGACCCATCACCTCATAATAAAAATAATTTTTAGCGGCAATAAACATATATATTAATAAATAAGATTAAAATCTTTATTAATATTAATGTCGCTTTAGAATTTATGAACATTTATAAAGAGTGCTAATTAATTTTTAAAATATATATTTAAAAATAATTAAATTATAATTAATAAATTATCGCTAAAAATTATTTTTGATAGTGTACAATGTACCTGTATGTTATATTCATCACATTCTGATCTTTGTGTAAAAATGTAATACAATATTTATTCTTGGATCAGACAATGGTAAAGAGCTATGTGCCTGGTACTATATACAATAGTACTATTTATATTTAAATATAATGGGGTCATGACTATTATTACTCTCTGCCGTCACAAATATTACTCCCTCCGTTTCACAAAGAATGACTTCCTCTCCTTTTTAGCTAGTTTAAAAAAGAATGATCTATTTCCTTTTTTGGTAACATTTTAGTTTTAGCTTTCCACGTGGCATGTTTAAGACCACAAGATTAAGGGCAATTTTGTACATTTGACATAACTTTAATTTAGGACCACAAGATTCAAAAGTCTTCTTTAATTTCTTAAACTCCGTGCCAAGTCAAACCAGACCATTCTTTTTGAAACGGAGGGAGTAATTATTTTGACAAATTAAATTTATTAATTACAATAAATTTATTTTTAAATATTTAACGTTTTGTTTCAGTTTAACCTGATAGTTTTGATAAATAAAGAATTATTAGGTGATATATTATATTTAAATGAGCAAAAAATAAAGTGTATTTTGTATGAATAAAACATTACCATATGAGATTATGTCTTTACAAAAATCGTAAAATTTAGAGTTAAATAATATTTCCTTCGTTTTAGACCTTTAATTTATTAGAAAAAATATAATTAGTAAAAAATCATTTAGTGAAATAAACTCCTAATGAATATTTTTTCTTTAGAAGAATGTCAAATCAATATAAACTAAATAAAATAAAACTGAGGAAAGTACTTTAAAACTTTCCATTTTAAGAAATTTTCAGAGAAAAAATCAGTGACATTTTACTGTTAATTCCTTACCAAAAGTAATGTTAGTCAAAGGAAATTGAAGAATCTGCCACCAATTAATTACTAACAGCAACAATTTCGAAGTGTTCAAGAATTTATTACACTGTCTCCTCTTCTCTCCTTTTAACTTTTTTTCTCAGGATTCTCGATATTTATATTGAGATTCGATTAATTTAAATTCATGTATTAAATATTTATTTTTGAATACGATAATTCTTAAAAAAACAAATCATTTTAAAGACACGATCCCATTGGAGGCCAGGGGCGGAGCCATCTAGCAGTTAGGGGTTCATCCATACCTCCTTCGACAGAAATTTTTACTATTTATATTACACAATAAATGTTTAATTCTCGTCATCTAGTTCGTGTGTTGACTTCTTTATAATTTGAACTCCCTTGATAAAAATCTTGACTCCGCCTTTATTGAAGACCTTATGAAAATATTATAAATATTTTTTTTTCTTGGATCATACAATGGGGAGAGTTATTGTGTTTGGTGCTAAATAAAATAAGATTTTTTTGTAGACAAGTTGAGAAAATTATGGGAGAGAAGCAACCTTGGATCTCTTACACATGCAGATCCTTGTTATCAGGAGAAAGTGGACTATTTTTTTTATTTTATTTCATAAGTATATTAAATTTCACTTTTTGGATATCAAAAATAGAAAATATTTTTCTTCCTAGACAAAAAAAAAACCTAGAAGATTACCTTTTACTTTTGTTAAAGAAGGAATGGGTCAAAACCATTTTTTGCCCCCTCATTTGTGGTATATAAAGTACCAACAATTTATGTTCAATTTTTCTTTATCTTGTATTAATTTTGTCCAAGAAAAGGGAGCCAAAATGTCATACATCAATAGATAGTGTTAAAAGGTAGAATTTTTGCTAGAGGCATTCAAAATTATATACACATATATTATTATTTTTTTACTTTATAAGTGTAATTTAGGTTCAGTTGATTTGGAGGGTGGTCATCCACACGGATGAGTCGGGATCGATCTCCCCTTAATCCCTTCTGAGTCGAGTCTGTCTCATAAGAATTGCCTAATGCGGCTTACATTCTCTATGTGGTTTGCATGCTACTCCCTCCGTTTCACAAAGAATGACCTCCTTTCCTTTTTAGTTAGTTTCAAAAAGAATGACCTCTTTTCTTTTTTGGTAACATTTTACTTTTTGCTTTCCACGTGGCATGTTTAAGACCACAAGATTAAGGGCAATTTTGTACATTTGACATAACATTAATTTAGGACCACAAGATTCAAAAGTCTTCTTTATTTACTTAAACTCCGTGCCAAGTCAAACTAGGTCATTCTTTGTGAAACGGAGGGAGTATTACACAATGAAGATTTATCCAGTGCGCACAATGTACTCACCAGAGAGTGCTCGCTCAGCCGAATGACAGAAGCAGTGGCAGAGGTTATAGCAACTGTGGATTATTTTGGGGTTCAAAAAAAAAAAAGCAGACTATTAAAATTTATGAATTTAAATAATATATATAAATACAAAAAAAATCATAATATTACATAAGACATCTTAATCAGGACTATGAATTTGTTTGACTTGACAATGTATGTGGTGGATAATGACATTTATCAGTAGCTTTACAGAAGAATAATATACATACCTTTAAAATCAAGTGACTAAAAGTACAATTTTCCTTTAAGTTTGATTAGCTTATGGACTTCGTTTGCTTGTTTCAACTTTCAAGCCCAAGTTAATATGGGCCGGATACATCATTCTTTAGAAAGATGGACTTGGGCTTTGGTGGTGAGCAGTGAATTAAGTCCGATTTTGACGTTGCCATTTAACTTGTGTCCTCTATTTAAATTTTTTGCATGTGCATCCCGCTTCAGACAACTTCTATCATATATAGCTAGAGTTTAAGTAAAAATTGATTGAAGTTCAATCGTTTATTCCTGAACTTTAGGTAGAAATACATGAATGTCACTCATGGAATTTTAGACATTTTATCTGAAATTTGATTTTGTCAACCTAACTTCAGACACACCCAAAAATCTGAAGTGAATATATATGATTTTTTAAATAAAAAAGTAAGTATATGTGACACAAGCTACTCGTGAAATTTCTTCAAGCTTATCATTACAAATTGAGACCACTATTTGGTAGGGGTAAAACTAGACACTACTCTTCTCAGCTAGATATATTATTTTATTATTGTTGTAAATTTTAAATGACTTTAAGCACACATGTTATATACTTAATTTGATGATAGTATTCCTTATAATTTGAAAGAAAACACTTACTAATATTATACTTATATTGGCTTTGTTAAGAGTAATGGTTTTTTCATTTCGTTTGAATATCAAAATTTAAAAATATATGATCTTAATAAATTTTTATATGTAACCAATTGAAACCACAACAAATGTGTTCATACATAGAATAATTGAATTCTATATTGCCTTTTTTACATATTGTGAGTTCTGGATGTACATTTTTCTTCCTTAAGTGATACCTTAGTTTGGATTTTGCTACTTCCCCTTTATGAATGATCTAATTAAAATCATTTTCTTAAACAAAAAATGAGTAATGTTTGCAAAACATGTGGCTTTGCTATTCCTGATTGAATCAGTTCACTGAGTATCTTAATGTAACATATTTCACAGTGCAATAAAGGCACAAAGGTACTGCAATTAATGCAATTCTTTTATTATACTTGTGAAATTATATTAGATATGTTATTTTTATTATTATTATAAATCTTAAATGACTTTAAGCACACATGTTATATACCTAAGTTGGTAATATTATGCCTTATAATTTGAAATAAAACACTTATAACTAATTTACTTATATTGGCTTTGTTAAGAGTAAAATTTGTCTTTTCATTTTGTTTGAATATCAAAATTTAAACATATTTGATCTTAATGAATTGTCATAGGCAACCAACCGAAACTACAACAAATGTGAACATACATAGAATAATTGAATTCTACAAAATATATATATATATATATATATATATATATAGGGATTACAACACATAAGAGTAATAAAAAATTAAAAGTATCTAGAGGAAGTAATTCTAATTCTAGATAAACTAGAAATAATTGGAGAAAGACCCTTGAAGCATTGAGACACCAATCACATAACCTGCAGACTAGATATAATTAACCCAGAATACACAGTAAAAACAACCTCTATAGAATCAACAAATGAAGACCTAAAGGAATTCGAAGATCAAATAAGAGAGTTACTAAAGTTAGGAGTAATCAGAAGATCAACATCAAAGCATAGATCAGCAGCGTTCATGGTAAGAAATCATAGTGAAATAGTAAGGGGAAAAGCAAGAATGGTTATAAATTACAACAGACTCAATGATAACACCCGAATGGACGGATATAAGCTACCAGATAAAACAGAGCTAATAAATAGAATACAAAGAAGAAAGATTTTTAGTAAGTTCGATTGTAAGTCCGGATACTGGCAAGTAAACATGCATGAAGATAGTATAGAATGGTCTGCTTTTACATGTCCAGAAGGACATTTCGAATGGCTAGTAATGCCTTTCGGACTAAAAACGGCCCCTCCAATTTTTCAAAGGAAAATGGATAATATTTTTATAGATTATAAAAACTTTATTCTTGTATACGTAGACGATATTTTAGTATTTAGTAGCAATACTAAAGAACATCTAGGTCACTTACAAACAGTCTTTAAGCTATTTGTAAACAACGGTATCATAATTAGTAGAAAAAAAGTGGATTTATGTAAAAACCTCATAAATTTTCTAGGAGTAGAAATAGGAGACGGAAAAATTAAATTACAACCTCACATAGCAAAGAAAGTCCTAGACATGCCAGACAAATTAGACAAGACTAAAGATTTACAAAAAATTCTAGAGATTTTAAATTATGCAAGGAATTTTATAAAAGACCTAGGAAAAATAGCAGGACCCCTATATTAAAAAACAGGAACTAATGGACAAAAGACATTCAACACGGAAGATATAAAGTTAGTGCAAAAACTCAAACATATGGTTTGAACCATACCAGACTTATCACTCCCATTAGAAACTGACTACCCAATAGTCGAAACGGACGGAAGTCTAGAAGGGTGGGGAGCAGTACTTAAAACGTATATATATATATATATATATATATATATATAGGGGGGGGGGGGGGTC
>JAJOOR010009728.1:0-11587 GCA_036250505.1 Solanum acaule
ATAAGTTAAAATAAATAATGTGGGTTAGTTAGTGAATTTAGTTGTTGGAATTAAGTCAAAACTAAACTAGTTAAAGTTAAAAAGTTGTTAAGTTGTTTAAATAAGTTAAAATAAATAATGTCATTTAGTTAGTGAATTTTGTTGTTGGAATTAAGTCAAAACTAAACTAGTTAATGTTAAAAAGTTGTTAAGTTATTTAAATAAGTTAAAATAAATAATGTTGTTTAGTTGGTGAATTTAGTTGTTGGAATTAAAATTTTCATTATTGTTTGTGTAGATGGATCCTTGTGACATCTTGCAATTTTACATAACTATGAAGAAGCTTGAAATTGGAAATAGCCATTTTTGGAAATAATTCAACATCTGGAAATTTAGTCAAATATGGGAAAAGTGAGTTTTTGGTCAACTTCACACGGTCATAACTCCTAGCCCGGGATGAGTTAGGTGTATTTCCAATTATGCTTGGAAAGCTCATGGAATGATCTATCCAACGCCACCGAGTTTGCTCGATTTCGAGTTAGTATGAATGAGTTATGCCCTTTGGAATTTGGGTTGTTGGCATAGGGAAGTTCACCCGATTTTTATAGGTTATTTTGGTCTTTTCCCTAACCATTTTTTTTGTTATATTAAGGGTCTAGACTGATTTTAAATCAGTTTTCCCTTTTAAAAGTGAGTGTTAGGGCTTTTGAGAGAAGAGAGAAAGAAGTGGAGAAAGAGAAGGAAAAGCAAGGTTTGTCAAGATCATTGTGGTTTTCGTCGGGGGTGATCCCTGTTAAGGTATGTGAGATCATAGTGTTGGGTTGGTTCAGTCTCCCACATGCCAAACTCGTTTTAATTTCGAGAAAAAAGATTGGGTGTGTTTGTTTAATTCTTGTGGTTGTGTTGAAGTTTCTTGTTGATTTGGTACATGTTTCCGGTTGTGATTTCAAGTTGAATCTATTGTATGTTAAGGGTTTTTATGATTTTAAATGTTTGGGGCTAGAACCTTTGATGTTGAGAGGGTTTAGAGTTGGAGAAACTAAGGAGAAAAGTCGGAATTTCAGGGGAAAAGGGTGGGGCGTCGTGCCAGCCAGCTCCCCCAAAAGAGTTTTTGAACTTCCACCCTTGGGGCGGCGCGCCATGCAGTGCGCCCCATCAGGCCTTCTGAAGTCTGAGGGCTAGCGCCCCGCGCCTCTCAGAGCACTAAGGACGCCAATCCTCCCCTTTCCTTCCCCACTTTTTCATGCATGTTCCTTGGTAATGTACCTATGTTTTATAGTTGTTTTCAACACTCCAAGGTACATCTAAACCTCACAAACTCATCCATACACACGAGATCATTACCCTTGAATTTATAATCCAATTCGAGGAAAGTTAGGATCAAAGTCAAGTGAATGTGAGTCAAGCTTAGAAGTTAAGAAGTAAGTCAAAGCAAGTTTCTTAAGTTTTTCAAGGGTCTTTATTGAACGTTTTAACTTCGTTTTTAAGGCTCAAGTTTAAAGTTAAGCCAAGAGTATAGAGTTGAGTTCATTTCTCAAAGTTATTAGGGAACTAAGTATTCCCAAAGAAGTTTATAAATGTTTTTACATTTGAGTAAGAAAGGAACTATGTTTTCCAAGAGAGCCTTTGGGCTAAGCTTTGAGCAATTATCTCAAACAAAAGAAAGATGTGTTTCAAACACTTATGAGCTAAAGTATTTTTGGGAGTAGTATTGAGCACCGAGTTGGGGACGCGAGTTCATATTAACTCAACTCTCCATAAGAACCATGTAGCCAACATTGGATTCAACGGGTCATGCTTTATAGATGATCACCTAGGTTAAGCTAGTGGATCCACTAAGTTAAGTTAGGTCCTATATCACGGCAAGGTAAAGGATGGTCCTTGGGCAACGTGAGGTAAAATGTTGTATCATCACTAGGGCTCATAGTGGTGGTTGTCGGTTAAAGAATCTACCACTAAAGTTATATTACTTTTATATAAGTAAAGTTGAGTTTGTTATTGCTTTAATCATTAACGAACTAAGTTGTTTACACTGCTTTACAAGCTTTTTATATTGCGTGTGGCTTATTGCTTTATATTGAGTTTAGTTATTCATGAGTTGAATAGAGTGAAGGTAAGTGCTCCTTCGTACTCCTTCCAAGCTTAAGTTGTTGTTTAGCTTTCCAGCTCGCATACTCACATTCAATGTACTGATGCTAGTTGGCCTGCATCTTATTATGATGCAGACATAGGTACCCAGGATCATTATCCAGCACGCCGTTGGTCCAGTTGAGCACTCCAGAGTCAGTGGTGAGCCTTTTTACATTCCGGAGGACTCTGTTATTTTGTGTTTCCAGTTTTGTTTTATTAGGATGTTGCGGGGTCTATCCCAACATCCATCTCAGTGTTATAGAGGCTTCAATAGACAGTCAGTCAGTTATTATTGAGTCTCTCATCTGTGTATATATATAAATATTCTATTTTGAGATACTAGTTGCCTTTTTGGCCAGATTTTATCAATTAGGTTGTTTTATCACCTTTCATTGCATGGAGTTATTCTGTTGAGTTAGGTTTTCCATTGAGTTAAGTAAGCCAGGCCAAGGGTTCGCTTGGGGCCAGTAATAGTCTCCGAGTGTTGGTCCCGCCCAGGGTGTAGGCTCGGGGTGTAACAAACTTGGTATCAGAGCCCAGATTTCAAGAGTCCTAGGGAGTCTATGAAGCCGTGTTTGTAGAGTCCTAGTTATTGGTGTGAAGCGCTCCACATCTATAATTAGGAGGCTGCAACATTTAGGAAGATTTCTCACTTCTTTCATGCTCATCTGGTGCGTTAGAGTTTATCTCTAAAAAGTTTCTTTCTAATTCGTGCTTGTGCGTGTTTTCAGATAATCATGCCTCCACGAAGAGCTGGCAGAGAGCGTCCTGCTAGGCATTATGTTGAGGAGCAAGAGTTACCTTATACACCTGAAGTGCAACATCAAAGGGAAGTTACTAGTGCTGAGTTCAGAGAGGCAATTAGGATGTTGAGTCAAGTTGTAGCTAACTAGATTGGTCAGCAAAGGGGTGCTCGACATGAAGGAGCTAACACTTCAAGGATTCGTGAATTCTTGGGGATGAATCCTCCGAGTTTCATGGGTTCGAGCACTACTGAGGATCTAGAGAATTTCATCGAGGAGTTGAAGAAGATTTTTGATGTGATACATGTGGCAGATACTGAGCGAGTTGAACTAGCTACGTACCGATTGAAAGATGTTGCTAAAACTTGGTTCGACCAGTGGAAAGGGGGCACAGGTGAGAATGCACCACCTGCGAGTTGGGCCTATTTTGAGGAAGCTTTCTTGGGGCGTTTCTTTCCTTGAGAATTGAAAGAGGCCAAGGTACGTGAGTTCCTCACACTTAAGCAGGATTCTTTGAGTGTTCATGAGTATGGGTTGAAGCTCACCCAACTATCCCGTTATGCTCCGGAGATGGTTGCGGACATGAGGAGTAGAATGAGCTTGTTTGTTGCTGGGCTGTCTCGTCTGTCGAGTAAGGAAGGTAGGGCTACAATGCTTATTGGGGACATGGTCATATCAAGGTTGATGGTGTATGTGCAACAGGTTGAGGAAGAGAAGCTGAGGGACAGGGAAGAGTTCAGAAATAAGAAATCTAAGACCGAAAATAAGTCCGGGCATCAGAAAGGTAATGCCAACCGTTCATCCTGTCAACAAAGGGAAAAGGGACGTGCTCCATCATCTGCTAGGGCACCTGCACCCAGATACAGAGGTGAATATAATGGCCAAAATTCGAAGGACTTCATGGCTAGTCCAACACAGTCCTCAGGTAGTGTGGCACAAAGAAGTAGTTTGATTCCTGCATGTGCTTGGTGTGGTAGAACCCACCCAGGTAAATGTTGTGATGGCCAGACAGGTTGTTTTAAGTGTGGTCAAGAGGGTCACTTCATAAAGGAGTACCCTAAGAACATGCAAGGTAGTGGAAATCTGGGCAATAGGGCCCAATCTTCATCAGTTGCTCCCCTAGCTAGGACGGAATCTAGAGGAGCTACTTCTGGTACCGGTAGAGGAGCAAACCGCCTCTATGCAATCACCAGTCACCATGAGCAAGAGAACTCTCCAAATGTTGTCAGTGGTATGATCAAAGTCTTTGCTTTTGATGTGTATGCTTTGCTAGACCCAGGAGCAAGTTTTTGTTTTGTAACTCCTTATGTTGCAAATAAGTTTGATGTTCTTCCTGAAAGACTTCATGAACCCTTTTGTGTTTCTACACCTGTTGGGAGTCTATTCTAACAGAAAGAGTCTATCGTGATTGTCCCATTTCCATCAATCATAAGAGCACCTTGGTTGATTTAGTTGAGTTAGACATGGTAGATTTCGATGTCATTCTAGGTATGGACTGGCTTCATGCCTGTTATGCATCTATAGATTGTAGAACTCGAGTGGTCAAGTTTCAGTTTCCGAATGAGCTAGTCATAGAGTGGAGTAGTAGTTTAGCGGTGCCTAAGGGTCGTTTCATTTCGTACCTTAAGGCGAGAAAGTTAGTTTTGAAGGGTTGTGTCTATCACTTAGTTCGAGTTAAAGACTCTAGTGTTGAGATACCTCATATTCAGTCAGTTCCTATAGTAAAAGAGTTTCGAGAAGTTTTTCCTGATGACCACCCGAAATTCCTCTTGAGAGAGAAATAGACTTCGGCATAGACCTCATTCCAGATACTCGTCCTATCTCTATTCCGCCATATAGAATGGCACCAGCAGAGTTGAAAGAGTAGTTAAAAGATCTTCTAGATAAGGGTTTCATTCGACCAAGTGTCTCACCTTGGGGCGCTCCGGTCTTGTTTGTGAGAAATAAAGATGGTTCCCTAAGGATGTGTATAGACTACCGCCAGTTGAACAAGGTTACCATCAAGAATAAGTACCCTCTTCCGAGGATTGAAGATGTTTTCGATCAGTTTCAGGGTGCCATTTGTTTTTCGAAAATTAACCTCAGATCAGGCTATCATCAATTAAGAGTTAGGGAATGTGATATTCCAAAGACAGCTTTCAGAACCAAATATGGTCATTATGAGTTTTTGGCCATGTCATTTGGTTTGACCAACGCACCGGCAGCATTCATGGACCTTATGAATAGAGTCTTCAAACCTTACTTAGATATGTTTGTTATCGTCTTCATTGATGACATACTAATCTATTCAAGGAATTAAGAAGATCATGCTAGTCATCTCAAAATAGTTCTTCAGACTTTGAAAGATAAGGAGTTGTATGCCAAGTTCTCTAAGTGTGAGTTTTGGCTTGAGTTTGTGGCATTCCTAGGCCACATTGTGTCTGGTGATGGAATTAAAGTTGATACTTGAAAAATTGAGGTAGTGCAGAATTGGCCTAGACCCACGTCTCCAACTGAAATTAGGAGTTTCTTGGGTTTAGTTGGCTATTATAGAAGGTCTGTAGAGGGTTTCTCGTCTATTGCATCTCCTTGACCAAGTTGACTCAGAAGACAGTGAAATTTCAATGGTCTGAAGCTTGTGAGAAAAGCTTTCAAGAATTGAAAAAGAGGTTGATCATTGCTCCCGTTTTGACTTTACCAGAAGGTACTCAAGGTTTTGTGGTGTATTGTGATGCATCTAGAATTGGTTTGGGTTATGTCTTAATGCAGAATAGCAAGGTTATAGCTTATGCCCCCAGACAGTTGAAGGTTCATGAGAAGAACTACCCAACCCATGACTTAGAGTTGGCTGCTGTAATATTCGCTCCGACGATATGGCGTCATTACTTGTATGGTGTGCATGTTGATGTATTCACTGATCACAAGAGTCTTCAATATGTGCTTACTTAAAAAGAGCTTAATCTCAGACAGAGGAGGTGGTTAGAATTACTCAAGGATTATGACCTGAGTATTCTTTACCACCCAGGTAAGGCTAATGTTGTTGCTGATTCTTTGAGCAGGTTGTCTATGAGTAGCACCGCCATATTGAAGAAGGGAAGAAAGAGTTAGCAAAAGATGTGCACAGACTAGCACGCCTGGGAGTCAGACTTATAGATTCCGCAGAAGGAGGAATAGCGGTGACGAATGGGGCCGAGTCATCATTAGTGTCAGAAGTGAAAGAGAAACAAGATCAAGATCCCATTTTACTTGAATTGAAGGCAAATGTTCAAAAGCAAAAAGTATTAGCTTTTGAACAAGGGGGAGATGGTGTATTGAGATATCAAGGTAGATTGTGTGTACCTATGATCGATGGACTCCAAGAGAAGATTATGGAGGAAGCTCATAGCTCCAGACATTTCATTCATCCGGGTTCCACAAAGATGTATCGTGACTTGAAAGAAGTTTATTGGTGGAATAGCATGAAGAAAGGCATTGCTGAATTTGTTGCTAGATGTCCAAATTGCCAGCAGGTGAAAGTTGAACACCAAAGGCCAGGTGGTTTGGCTCAAAATATAGAACTTTCGGAATGGAAATGGGAGATGATCAATATGGATTTCATCACGGAGTTACCAAGGTCTCGCAGACAACATGATTCTATTTGGGTAATTTTCAACAAAATGACAAAATCAGCCCATTTTCTGCCGTAAAGACTACCCATTCCACAAAAGATTATGCCAGGTTATATATTCAAGAGGTGGTGAGACTTCATGGAGTCCCAATGTCCATTATTTCAGATAGAGGTGCATAGTTTACTGCACAAGTTCTGGAAATCTTTTCAGAAAGGCTTGGGTTCAATTGTGAACTTAAGTACTGCCTTTCATCCTCAAACTGATGGGCAAGCAGAGCACACTATTCAGACTTTAGAAGATATGTTGAGGGCTTGTGTAATCGATTTCAAAGGTAATTGGGATGATCACCTACCTCTCATTGAGTTTGCCTACAACAACAGTTATCACTCTAGCATCCAGATGGCTCCATATGAAGCTTTTTATGGGAGAAGATGTAGATCTCCTATTGGATGGTTTGAAGTTGCTGAAGCAGGGTTGATAGGACCAGATTTAGTTCACCAAACTATGGAAAATGTGAAAGTGATTCAAGAAAGATTGAGAACGGCTCAGAGTCGTCAAAAATCATACACTGATGTTAGGAGAAGGGCGTTAGAGTTCGAAGTAGATGATTGGGTATATTTGAAAGTTTCACCCATGAAGGCGGTTATGAGGTTTGGTAAAAAGGGGAAACTTATTCCTCGGTATATTGGACCTTACCGCATAGCCAAGAGGATTGGCAATGTTGCTTATGAGTTGGAGCTACCACATGAATTAGCAGCGGTTCATCCGGTATTTCACATCTCCATGTTGAAGAAGTGCATAGGTGATCCTTCATTGATCCTACCAACTGAAAGTATTAGGGTCAAGGATAGCTTATCTTATGAGGAGATTCCTATTTAGATTTTAGATTGCCAAGTTCACACGTTGAGAACAAAAGAGGTAGCATCAGTCAAGGTCCTTTGGAGGAACCAATTTGTTGAGGAAGCTACTTGGGAAGCCGAAGAGGACATGAACAAGAGATATCCACATCTCTTTGAATCTGGAGGAAATGTAGATCAAGGTACTAATTTCCCTCTTAGTGCTCTTTAAATTATAGTGAGCATGTTGTTGTTGTTGTTGTTTGCTTGTTGGGTGTTTGCGTTTGATGTTACACCCTTAGCCTAGTAAGATTCATCTCATTCGAAGACAAATGTTCCCAAGTGGGAGATATTGTGACATCTTGCAATTTGAAATAACTATGAAGAAGCTTGAAATTGGAAATAGTCAATTTTGGAAAGAATTCAAAATCTGGGAATTTAGTTAAGTATGGGAAAAGTGAGTTTTTGGTCAACTTCACATGGTCATAACTCTTATCCTGGAATGATTTAGGTGTATTTCCAGTTATGCTTGGAAATCTCTTGGAATGATCTTTCCAACGCCGGTAAGTTTGCTCAATTTCGAGTTCGTATGAGTGAGTTATGCCCTTTGGAAGTTGGGCTATTGGCATAGGGAAGTTCACCCGATTTTTTTAGGGTATTTTGGTCTTTTCCCTAAACATTGTTTTTGTTATATTAAGGGTCTAGACTGATTTTTAAATCAGTTTTCCCTTTTAAAAGTGAGTGTTAGGGCTTCTGAAAGAAGAGAGAAAAAAGAGGAGAAGAGAATGAAAAGCAAGGTTCATCAAGATCGTTGTGGATTTCGTTGGGGGTGATCCCTATTAAGGTATGTGAGATCATAGTGTTGGGTTGGTTCAGTCCCCCACACGCCAAACTCGTTTTAATTTCGAGATAAAAGATTGGGTGTGTTTGTTGAATTCTTGTGGTTGTGTTGAAGTTTCTTGTTGACTTGGTACATATTTCCGGTTGTGATTTCGAGTTGAATCTATTGTATGTTAAGGGTTTTTATGATTTTAAATGTTTGGGGCTGGAACCTTTGATGTTGAGAGGGTTTAGAGTTGGAGAAACTAAGGAGAAAAGTCGGAATTTCGGGGGAAAAGGGTGGGCCGTCGTGCCAGCCAGCGCCCCCCAAAAGAGTTTCTGAACTTCCACCCTAGGGGCGGCGCGCCATGCAGTGCGCCCCATCAGGCCTTCTGGAGTCTGAGGACTGGCGCCCCGCGCCTCTCAGAGCACCAAGGATGCCAATCCTTCCCATTCCTTCCCCACTTTTTCATGCATGTTCCTTGGTAATGTACCTATGTTTTATAGTTTTTTCAACACTCTAAGGTACATCTAAACCTCACAAACTAATCCATAAACATGAGATCATTACCCTTGAATTCATAATCCAGTTCGAGGAAAGTTAGGATCAAAGTCAAGTGAAGTTAGGGTCAAGCTTAGAAGTTAAGAAGCAAGTCAAAGCAAGTTTCTTAAAGTTTTTCAAGAGTCGTTATTGAACGTTTTAACTTCGTGTTAAGGCTCAAGTTTCAAGTTAAGCGAAGCGTATAGAGTTGAGTTCATTTCTCAAAGTTATTAGGGAACTAAGTATTCCCAAAGAATTTTATAAATGTTTTTATATTTGAGTAAAAAAGGAACTATGTTTTCCAAGAGAGCCTTTGGGCTAAGCTTTGAGCAATTATCTCAAACTAAAGAAAGATGTGTTTAAAACACTTATGAGCTAAAGTAGTTTTGGGAATTGTATTGAGCACTGAGTTGGGGACGCGAGTTCATATTAACACAACTCTCCATAAGAACCATGTAGCCAACATGGGATTTAACGGGTCATACTTTTTAGATGATCACGTAAGATAAGCTAGTGGATCCACTAAGTTAAGTAAGGTCCTATATCACGGCAAGATAGAGGATGGTCCTTGGGCAACATGAGGTAAAACATTGTATCATCACTAGGGCTCATAGTGGTGGTTGTCGGTTAAAGAATCTCCCACTAAAGTTATATTACTTTTATATAAGTAAAGTTGAGTTTGTTATTGCTTTAATCATTAACGAACTAAGTTGTTTACACTGTTTTACAAGCTTTTTATATTGCTTGTGTCTTATTGCTTTATATTGAGTTTAGTTATTCATGAGTTGAGTAGAACGAAGGTAAATGTTCCTTCGTACTCCTTTCTAACTTAAGTTGTTGTTTAGCTTTCCAGCTCGCATACTTGTACATTCAATGTACTGATGCCAGTTGGCCTGCATCTCATTATGATGCAGACGCAGGTACCAGGATCATTATCCAGCACGCTGTTGATCCAGTTGAGCACTCCAGAGTCAGTGGTGAGCCTCCTTGCAATCTAGAGGATTCTATTATTTTGTATTTCTAGATTTGTTTTATTAGGATGTTGCAGGGTCTATCCCAACATCCATCTCAGTGTTATAAAGTCTTCAATAGACAGTCAGTCAGTTAGTATTGAGTCTCTCATCTGTGTATATATATAAATATTCTATTTTGAGACACGAGTTGCCTTTTTGGCCAAATTTCATCAGTTAGGTTGTTTGATGACCTTTCATTACATGGAGTTATTCTGTTGAGTTAGGTTTTCCGCTGAGTTAAGTAAGTCAGGCCAAGGGTTCGCTTGGGGCCAGCAATGGTCTCCGAGTACTGGTCCCGCCCAGGGTGTAGGCTCGGGGCGTGACAATAAGTTTGTCAAATACAAACATTGTTTCAGAGTCAACACCTTTCCAAATGTTCTTTGCAGAAGGACCTTTCCATAACATTCAATTTGTTATAGAATTACCCATGACCATAGTCTCTTCGGTCCAATAAGGGAAATATGACCCAAATGTTTGTTTTACAAAACAAACATACAAATCACTTTTCACCAATGTTCATGTCTATATAAATAGACATATCTTTTCATGAAAAATCAAAATATTTTAAGTGACACTTTTTCATTAAAGAATACCCTTTTGAACGAGTAATATAATTTTGTGGTTTTATACTAGTCATATAATATACTAGTAAAGAGAGACTCAACGACCAAAATATCAAATATACTCCAAGAATTTTATGGGTCTAACATAATACAAGAATGTCATTAAATTTCATATCTTGTACTTTCAAATTTAAATTATCTAGCAAGTCTAATTTTTTCTTTATCACAAGTAAAGAACCCCCACATTTTAGATATGTTCTCAAAAATATTTTTCAAGTATTTGAAATTATTCACATATTTTTTTTCATGCTTTCAAATTGTATACCATCAATACACATTGGCAACATGAAGCCTTCTTTTGGAGATTTAATCCATAGAAACACACATTACCGGCACAAAAATCACTAGTGTTTTTTCCCCTTTCTGTCACAACTAGATAGACCACTTAGTGTTTAGAATACTAGCAATAAAGAATCAATCTTTATACAACTTGTTTCTAGTTTAACGATGAAGTTTTTATATTCTTCTAATCATTAACCGAATGAACCTTGAATTATGATGAAGTTTTTATACTCTTCGAATCTGTTTCACATTCAGACAGAGTAGTAAACCAAAAAGGTTTTAATCTCCAGAAACCTCAAATACAATACTGTTTCTAGAAATCGATGAATATTTTATCTTTTTCAGATCATTTAGACTTAATATTCCTGATGAAAATTTTGTCGTGACGTTTCTATATTCTTCAAACCAATGCACAATCTGATTTGTTCGGGAAGTTCTTATATTCTTCAAGCCAAAGGAGTAAAAAAATCAGAAGATTTTAGTCTCCAAAAGTCAAACCCAATCAAATTTCACATGGAGTAGAAAACTACAAAAGTTATTTTTTTTGTTATGTAAATAGAATACATATTAATAATAAGAGAAAATGGTCTAAAACCCCTCCAATCTATACCCGAAATCTCAACTACACACTCCAACTTCACGGGTGTCCTATCACCCCCCTGGACTATTTAAAAATGTAATAACTAGGCCCTTAAAATGCAATAACCACTCATGAGACTTGTGGTGGAACACACGCACCTAACAGGTGTTTCACCAATTAATTTTTTTAATTATTTTTTCTCCTTCTTCTGTATACTTTCTTCCCCAATTACAACCCTAATTCTTTGTGAAAGTTTTGATTTAAAAAATATTGAGGGATTTGAATCTGACTTGGGTGATAGAAGGCCTGGGAGAATTTTTTTTTTTGTTGAAGATTTAATTACCTAATGTAGTTGCAGAGAAATGTAAACTTGCCGCCGCCTCCATTCTTTTCTTCAACGCCACCACTAAAAAAATCTATATCACCACCACCACCTCCCCCTCCACCTTCACGA
>JAJOOR010009730.1:0-26634 GCA_036250505.1 Solanum acaule
TCTGTGATTTGAGATTAGTGCTCAAAAACTTAGCTCAAAGGCTATCTTGGAAATCAAAGTTTCCCTTCTTGCTTAATTTAGAAAGCGATTACTCTTTTATGAAAACTAGGCTGAAGGCTCTTTGGAAATCTCAGTTTCCAATCTTGTTTAAATGTGAAAACATTTCTTTTAAACTTCTTTGGGAATACATAGTCCCCATATACCTCTTTGAAGAAAAGAACTTCAAACCATAGCTTTACTCTTGCTTAACTTAAAAACTTAAGTATTAAAACGACGTTAAAACATTGTTAAAGACCCTTGAAAACTTTAAGAAACTTTGCTTTGACTTGCTCCTTAACTTCTAGACTTGACTCTTAACTTCCTTGACTTTGAACTTAACTTTTCTTGAATTGAATTATGGATTCAAGTTCATGATCTCATGTTTATGGATGATTTCATGATGTTTAGATGTACTTTAGAGTATAGGAATCGACTAGGAAACATAGGTACATCACTTAGGAACAAGTACGAGAAGGTGGGGAACGAATGGGGAGAACTGGCGTCCCTGGCGCTCTGATAGGTGTGGGGCGCCAGCCCTCAAACTTCAGAGGACCTGCTGGCTGGCGCGTCGCACCAAGGGGTGAACTTCAGTGCCCCTTTTGGGGGGTGCTGGCTGGCGCGATGCCCCACCCCCTTCCCCAGGTTTTTTGACGATTTTTCTTCTCCGTTTCTCATCTCTAAACCCTCCAATCTTCCCTAGTTCTTTCCCCCAAACACTTAGGATCAATTGTACCCTCAATACACAACCAATCTAACTCGAAAAACAGCCCGGAAACATGAATCAACTCAACCCCCAAGCATCAATAACTCAACCAACAAGAACTTAATGAATTTCAACAAAGTTCTTCAAGAACTCCCTAACTTTTCATTCAATCAACAACCATTCTCTGAATAGAAATAAGATGGGAGTGTGGGTGAACTAACCCAACATGAAAAGATCTCACATACCTTGTAGGGATTACCCCCGACGAATTCCACAAGTTAAACTTCGACGATCTTGGCGATTCTTCTTCTTTCTCCTCTTCTTTTCTCTTCTCTCAAAACCCTAACCCTTCTTCCAAAAGCGTAAACTGATCTAATTCAGCTTAGGCCCCTAATTAATTACAAAAAAAATAAATTAAAATAAAAGGGTAAGGAAAAGACCAAACTACCCTTTAAAAATCCGGATTGGACTTTCCTTATTCTAACAGCCCAACTTCCAAAGGGCATAACTCACTCATACGAACTCGGATTTACGTAAACTCGGCGGCGTTGGAAAGATCCTTCCAAGAACTTTGCAACCATATTTGGAAGTACACCTAAATCATCCTGACCTAGGAATTATGACCGTTTGAAGTTGACCAAATCTCAACTTTTCCTAACTTTAATAAATTTCCAGATTTTAATTCTTTCCAAAAATGACTATTTCCAATTATAAGCTTCTTCCTAGTTATTTCAAATTGCGAGATATTACAATTAAAAGGAGATTTTGGTAAAATTCTATATATCATTAGTTTAAGGTAAAAGAATTCAATAATTTTTACTTTCTTAAATTTCGTGTCAAATCAAATAGAAAAATTAAATGAACTATGTAAACCTATACTCTATGTTATAGTATTATGTATTAGGAATGTCACGACCCAGACCGTCGTGATTAACACCCACACTAACCCTCCGGTGGGAGAACCATTACTACAACCCAAACTAACAAATTTTATGAAAACTAAGGCATTTAAAGATACAGAAGCAGGTTTAAATGACAATAAAAATGGAGTCCCCATAAACTCCAAGGTTTTTAACTAACAACTAACCAAACTAATGCGGAAATTCAACCCCTAGAACCTGAAAGTCATTGTACCAGAACTCTACTAACAACAAGCCTAAGAACAAGGGGTACAACCCCGAAGCTAAAAAAAATACCTTAAACAAATAGTCTGAGTCCGAAAAGAATGGACTTAAACAAGAGAGATCCATGGCAGCCTGAAAGAACTGGCTAACCCTTGAATTCGGTCACGCTCAATAGTCACTTAGCTGAGGTCTATCAATAGCCACCTGAAGATGCCCTATACTCAACAAATAACAAGCAAGTGTAGTATCCGTACACAACCACAGTGTACTGGTAAGATCATGCGGCTATCCCAATAAGTGAAACACATGCAAGTAACCACAACATTATAAACCAGGCATATACCGAACATATAAAATATTAGTCATCTTTTCAGGATCAATGTAGCATCACACGTTCTCAATAATACACATTGGTTATCAATTTAGAGCAACATACAATCTTCCAATATCAATCATCATTAGATATGAATGTAATCATCACAAGTAGATACACAACACAATTCAATGGTTCTCTCACGGAACCCAATTCAATGGTCCTCTTATGGAACCCACACCCAAACTGTTAGCATACTGGAACGTGGTACCCGATCCAATGTTTATGCCGGAACGTGGCAAACGATCTCATATTTATGTCGAAACATGGCAACCGATCCCATGTTTATGCCAGAACATGGCGACCGATCCAATGTTTATGCCGAAACGTGGCAACCGATCCAACCAACAAACCACAATCACAATCACAATGTATAATATCACAATCATACAACAAGAGGTGATTCATGGCATACAATTATTCAATTATACTCATTTACGATTAAGGTGATCAATAATGCAACATTCGCATACATACATCCATTATAATGAGCAATTACAAACATATATCACACCAACATGAAATCACAACCATCACCTACCTCGAATCCAAGCTTGAATCCCCTAAGGCACTTGAATCTTCCCTTTCCAGATTCTTTCCGCTTGTTCGTGGTCTAAAAACATAAAATTAACAGATCAATAAATAAGACCTAATTACCCAGATTATAATCAAAATTATCAACCCTAGGCCAACTCAAGATCACAATACCCAAATTAGGGCTTTTTCCACCATTAACTTCAGATCGATGAAAATCTTTCCCCAATGATATATGGTTCACGTTTCGATTATTCATTTCTAAACGTACATGAGATATTAAGTGTCCAACATTAATAGTTGAAGTCATGAGTTGTCTGTCTTCTTACTTGTCTTGGACAAATTCTCATTTCATAAGCTTATTACTTTTGAGAGTGAGTTAGATCAACGGAGGATGTAGCCTTTCGACTACAAGTTCATCTGAATCCATAATTTTTAGCACGGAGTGTAAATGTGTAAAACTTTATTAAAATTTTAATAAATATATATTAGATCTAAGTCGTAATAATATATATACACGTACATATATAGTGGATAAACTGCTGGTGTTGGGATAGTCGTTTTGATTGGAACAATTAATGTAAGAGCATGCTGAATCCAATCCTTAATGAAAATGAAGAAATAATTTTATATCATAAAAATAGAAGGACATGAATTGCACAAGCTCTTTCTATATCTATACTATGTATGTATGTAGTGGGGCTTAAATATGCGGTTTCCCTCTTTGGCTTATAATGTATCATTTATATATATTCACATAGAAGAATTTACTCATTAGTACCAATAATGTTGTGCAACTTTTCTGTGTTGTTGTTTCCAGCTTCACGGGAAGATAAGGTGCATTAATATTATTAGGACTTAGGACCAATGGTTTTCCATGTCAGTAATTATAGTGGAGAAAATAGTAGTCTCCATTTTGAATGTACTAGCTTACTTTTTTTCTCTTCACATTAATTATATGCTTGCATATTTCTCTGTCATTTTCCATTAATAATTCATAGGATTAGAAGTAATTTTATTAGTTATAGATATGGTTATGCAACTATTGAAAATAAGTAAATAAAGTTATATTTTCTTTATCACAAAAGTCCCTTATTTTTGCTATTTCATTTAAATATATGTGATCACTTTTTAATGACAAGCTACATAATTATTTAAGTCAGAAATAGAAAACATCAAATTCAACTCATGTTCGGCTTATATGGACCGGAACAATATTTCTCCCTTCATGAGCTAGCTTTTGAGGTTGAGTTAGCCACATATGTATGTTATATCTTTACAATTATTGCAATGGACATTGCTAGGATTACTTACCAAGTGAAATGTAGTAGGTTTGTCAAAAGAAAAGTTGCATTACAAATGTGCACAATAGCAAGAGCTAAGGAAGGGCCTTGAGAGTAGTGTGTCTTGTTTCTTGGTATTGCCTATTGGCTAGGAGACTATCTGAAATTGACTTCTGAACTGACTTGATTGTGAATTTGTGATCTACTACATACATATATTCATTAACAACCACTAATATTAGTGGTTATTCCCCTGTTGGAGGGATTGTGGGCATAACTAGTCATTCAGACGATATGATTTAATCTTGCCTTGCAACTTGACGACAGGGTTATTCCTGTAGTGGAATAGATAAGATTCGTTCACTCTTAATCATACGTCTAGAGTTTGAATTTGAAAATATTGAAGAAATTACAACCTTATATGAAGGCGTTCATCTTAGATAGGTCTTAGGTGATTGAGGCCTAAAATATAAATTAATTGAGTCAGTGAATTTTGAAATTATACAAAACAAAGGATAATTCGTTGCTAAGAATTTTCACCGGATGTCCCTTCTTTTCTTCCTCCTCGGACCTTTTTCTTCTTGCAATAAATTATGAGCACACAATTATTACTAGAATTGAAAACAAAAAAAAAATTGAAATTTTTGGTGTAGAATATTGATTGCCCATTGTTTTATATGGCTAGAATTGAGCGGTTAATATTCAATTGAGCTTATATTGTTTTCTCCTAATGATTTAAATTTGTATGATTGAAAAGAATCGAAGACACCGGCCATTGTTGGGTCTTTTTTGAGTTTGAATAAAAACTTATTTCAAGAAAGTGGGGTTGGGACGAGGAAACATTTTCAATTTTCTCATGTTTGTTTAGTTAGCTTAAATATTTTGGAAAATGTTTTCTTACTTAATTTATTTTCCTCTAATTTAAGAAAAATAATTTACCTCCAAAAAGTAAGAAAAACATTTTTCAAAAATTCTTTCTCAATCGCACACCTCAACTTTTTAGCCTAACTTAAGTATAAGGTACTTATTACCGATACGAATTCGGAATTCGACTCCTCACTTTTATTCGGGACCTGACACCCGACTTTGATTCGGGTCCCGGGTCGGGTCGAGATCAGATCTCAATTTGAGTGTCGAGCCCCGGTCAGGATTCGAGGTTGGGTTCCAAATCGGGTATTCGAGTCGGATCTCGAGTCAGGTGTTAGAGTGGGGTTTTGAGTTAGATTTTGAGTCGAGAGTCGAGGTTAGGTCCTAGATCAGGTGTTGGGTTTGGGTACCAGATCGATGGCCAAGATGAGGTGCCAGGGTAAAAATTTGTTTCAGAGGTTCGGTCTCGAGTTGGATGTCAATTTCGAGTCTCGGTTCAAAAGTCGAGTCGAGTGTCGGGATCGAATCCCAATTCAAAATTTGAGTCCCGAATCAAGAGTCGGGGTCAGATCTTGAGTCGGGAGTTAGGGTTGGATCTCAATTTTGGAGTTGGGTCCTGTGTCGAGAGTTGAGGTTGTGTCTCGGGTCACGAGTCGAGTGTCCAAGTTGTGTTTAGGTTTGGAATATGGGTCCCATGTCGGGTGTCGTGGTCGGATCCTTTTTCGAAAGTCAGGTCCCAATTTAGTTGTCTGGTCCCGATTTGGGTGTACGAATCGGGTCCTGAATTAGTTATCTGAGTTAAGTGTCGATGTCGGGGTTAGGATCAAATCTAGTTTGAATGTCGGGTTCTAGGTCAAGATTCAGGGTCATATCCTGGGTCTGGTGTCCCATACTGATTGTCGTTATCATGTCTAGGTTCAAATGTCGGGGTCGAGATCGAATTTCGGGTCGAAAGTTGAGGTTAGGTCCTGGGTCAAGTGTTGGGGTCGAATCCCAAAGCAATCGTCTGGTTCGTATTCTAGTTCAAATGTCGATCAGAGTCCCAGTTTGAATGTCAGGTCCCGAATCAAGAGTCGAGGTCAAGTCTCGGATCGGGTGTTGGGGTTGGATTTCGTATTGGTAGTCGGGGTTGTGTTCCAACTTGGGGTCGGGTCTCAAATTGAGTATCGGGGTTGATTTCCAGGTCAGAAACTATATTCCTAAACAGTATTTTCTATTCTCAGATAAAAAATAAAAGATATTCTCTGGAATTTATTTTTCAATTCACCCACCAAACACTAGAAAATATTTTACGAAAAATAGTTTTACACTCACCAATCAAACATAAAAAAATAAGTTAAAAACCAACTTATTATCCAATTAAGAAAATATTTTTTAGAAAAACATTTTCCATGGAAAACATCTTCCTTTAATTTCTTCCAAGCACATTAAGTTGTGAACCTATTAATTTTCGAAGGCTTGAGTTGTATTTAACAATATTTGGGAATTGTTGAATTTGATATTACAACCGTGAATATCAAATTTGGAGTCATTTAGAATTGATTTGAATCATTTTAAAAGTAAAACATGTCGCCAAAAATTTTACAACCAACAATTATGATGATCATCAAGGATTTGGGGACAAGTTATGGATGATTCATTAGGATTAATTGCCAAATTTTAGATCCATCATTGAGCTTTGCGATCTTGACGAATTTTAAAATTTGTGATAAAACAAGTTTTATCTATTAATAAAATGAAAATTCTTGCCATCCATCGTGTTTAAATATGTCGTTATGTTCTAAGTTCTAACCACCAATGATGAAACTATTCTTGTATTTTTTTTTAAATGAGATTAAAATTTGAACACTAGCATTAAAAGATCCATTTTATACAAGTCGTTGCACAACTTCGACAAAGACAGAGAAATATTGAAGTTTATCAGCCACTTTGTTAAGTTACATAAGGGTTTTATACAATTTTATCTAAATTTTTATATTATCAAATAAAATTGACGTAGAATAATATGTTATTCTTTGTAGTAAATTTGATTGTTATGATAATCTCAAAATGAAAAATAACTTGTTATAACTAATTAAATTAAGGGTCGTTTGGTAGCTAAAAAGAAACAACTTATTCATATATTAAATTTTGTATAAGCTTTACAACATTGGGTAGTTATATAATTAGAAAATAAGTTATTCATATATAAAACTCATACAATGTTTGGTTTGCAATTCACAATCCCATATAACTAATTCATGTATAGATTATAAGGATATTTGCGTATTATGTTATACGGGATAGAAGATGAATATAATGTGACTACCAAAACAACTCCGATGTATATCATATTGCTTAAAATCTTTATTTAATTCATACTTGTAGAATAAGAAGATCAAGGATAGCAAAAAGAGAAGGGAGATCTATTGATTTGTCGTATATACGTATATAATATTCAAGTGTGGTTTACGCTGTTGTAGTGGGATTTGAAAGAGGTATACCAATTAGAAAGGAGATAAGTTGCTATATTTAATTTGTGTGGCCAACTGCAGCTATATGATAAAATATAGTTGGGCTTCCTATGTATATTTTGATTCTTCTTGGTCAACGAATTCATGATTGAATCTATGGAATCTGAGTGAATGGTGGGGATATTCTTTTAACATCATTTGGATTCAGAAATTTAAGTCTGAGTGATCAGTTTTTTTTTTTTATATATATATTTGGATACTAATATTAAGGAAAAAGAAATATGAATTGGATTTAAAGGGTATTTAGATTGACTTTTATAAAAGCTAAAAGTCATATATCTTAATTCGTAAACACTTAAAATAAGTCAATTCAAACACTATTTTACACATATTTCCGATCATTTAATCTTAATTGTCCTGTTCCTACGTATGAAAGAATATGTATGTAACTTGTAAGTGGTGCGTGCCGATGATGTTTCAATAATAATCAAGCAGAGGTTCAAGCAGCCTGTTATGGTTTAAATTGGTGTATACAACATGATTACAATAATATTATATTAGAAGTTGATTCTGAATTACTAACTAAATGGCTATTACAGGTTGCTGCGCCTCCTTGGAAGATTCAGGTGTACATACAGGATTTACAGCTTCTTGCTAAACAAATTATTTTTTTCAGTGTCTTCATACGTACAGGGAAGCTAATGGTACAGCAGACCTCTTGGCCAAACACAGTCACAAACACGATATTGTGCAACATTATTACACTCACCCTCAATTGCCCCATGCAATAAAAGGAAGCTATCTCTTGGAGAAAATGGGGGTACAAAATTTCAGAAGAAAGAAGTTGAAAAGGATTAAACAACCACCTTGCATATCTATCAACCATGATGGGAACTCAGTACATAAATGACAAATGATATACGTTAGTTTCCTGTCAAGTTGCTCGACAACAGTAGGCCAAATAGACTTCATAAAGATTTGTCCTCTGTCTCCATTTTCATGAGTTTCAAGTTCGTGTAAGGGAAGAGTCTCCCTTGTTTATGTATTATTAGTAACTTTGTATTAAGAGAGGAGTCCTCTCTAGGTGCTTAATTTAAATAATATATCATATTGTATTGGGTTGAGTCGACTAACCTTAGTAGGTAGGTCGACTTCGGATCCACCTTAGGTTTGGAGGTAAGGTAAATGCCCCCCTCCTTGTATAATTTTGGTTTTATATATATGATAAGGCCTGGGGGTGTTGCTCAGCCCCTGACCCCCTCAAGGGTCGTTCATTTAAAAAAAAAAAAAAGATTAAATTATGAGTACTCATTATTTGGCCATATAGGTTCAATCCATATTTCGTTGGAAGTAACAATTGTACTAGCTAGTCAATATCTTAACTCGTCCAAACCGCCTATTAAACATCTCTGATAGTAGATTTTAATTTGAAGGCGAATTAAAATTCTGTTGAGCTAACTAAAAACATACCTCTAAATGAAGTAAGGTAGAATACTCACGAATTATGAAAGAGCATACCTAACGAGGTTGCTACTTCACAACTAAAACGTGAATCCATCTTTACTTGCAACATTTTAAATAAGTAATCTTTAGGCTCATTCTATAAAAAGAATTAATAAAAAAAATTATATTTATTATATAACAAAATTTTGTACCTCGTCAAAAGTAAAATAAAGACCAGAGTTATCCTATAATGTGATGCCTTGTTCTTCCCTTTTCTCTTAATTAATTTTGTCCTTATATATATATTTTATAGTTAAAAATTATTCTCAGGATCCCTAAATAATTGAAAAGGAACTTTGTGGTGAAATTTTAACCGAGCTAAGGTGAATGACAAAAGTTTGGATATTTACTTACTGAAGTTCTACTAATATTTAGGCAGAATTAATTAAATGATGCCCCAAAATTGTCTCCAAGTGTTTGATGTCTTCAATTTCCTGTGTACATCTTTTTCTTAAATTTTATTTTAAATATTTGATTGTAAATTATATAAATAGTATATTGTTAATTTATAGTGAAGAAAAGTGATTTTGGTAGGATATATATATATATATATATTTCATTGTTATCTTAAAAGAACAAAAGTGACTTTGGTAGAATATTCTCATGAATTTCTTATCCAAAAAAAAATAACTTTAGTAGAATATTCTGATCGACCATTCAAAAAAATAGGTAACGTAACTAAAAGAATTTTACATCAGAGCGATAATATAATATAATATAATGATAGGGACAAGTATATATGGTCCATGACACCTAGTTGTACTGTAGCACCAATATATTGCCTACATATAGGCCACCTCCTCTGCTTCATTTCTTCAACTAATTCATTATATTTATGTAATGGAAGCTAACAATGATTACACACAAGATGGCACCGTTGATCTTCGTGGTCATCCTGTCTTTGCCAACAAAACTGGCAAATGGAAAGCTTGTTCTTTCCTTGTAGGTAATTAAACCTCCTTAGCTTCTCTATGATTATTAATTAGCTAGCTCATATATGTTGTTAGTTGTTACATCTCAACCGGTGCCATAGCCATAAAATAACACTATACTAAAAGTTTTCTTTATATAAAGGGGATTCAAACATGTTATATATAATTTGTTTATCAATATATACCGTATATATAGTTTTCTGATATAGAGAATACTACTCCACCACTAATCTCGATCGGCTAAGGACCAACTCAACTACTTGAGATTGTCGAATGAAAAACATATATGGAAGGGTGGCATATTGATAAAATTGGAACGATATAGAAAAGACTAGCATGGTTCTTACGCAATGATGACACACACAAATTAAATCGAGAATTGGTCCATGGAATATTTGATTGTAATTGTATGAACGATGAAGTGCAGGTTATGAAGCATTTGAGAGAATGGCTTTCTATGGAATAGCTTCAAACCTAGTGGTGTATTTAACAAGCCAACTACATGAAGACACAGTTTCATCAGTTAGAAATGTGAATAATTGGTCTGGATCTGTTTGGATTACACCACTTCTTGGTGCTTATGTTGCTGACACTTACTTGGGCCGCTTCTGGACTTTCACATTCTCTTCACTTATTTACGTCATGGTAAGAAAATACATGTTATATATTGAATTTCCATCAAAAGATACTTATCAACTTAATATAATCATATGATCTACCATAATGCTGTGGGTTCTTGAAAACCTCAACCTGCTACTATAGATCCGCCCCTAGCTTATGAGTATCTCCTTTCAGTCACGTGAGTGATAGATACGCTTTTTAATTTGTCATTCTTTAGCTAGGAACCTACAAAAGGGACCTTTCACATGATTTAGTCCAACATCTAAATATATATAAAATGCACCACTAACGTTTATCTTTATTGCCCTACATACAATGCACTATAATTACTCAACCATCCATGGCAATTAATTGTTGGGAGGATTTTATTTTTTTCAGTAGGGCCTGTAAACAATTCCATTTTCCCTGGCTAGAAAATGACCTGTGTCTAAGTTAAAACCACATATATAATTGGTGCTTTGCCCTAGCCGTGCACCACTAACTATTTTATCATATTTAATTTTTGAATAATTAAATATATGAGAGTTGAGTGTAATTTATTAAATGCTCACTTAAATTTTAATTGATTGATAATGAGATATATTATGCTGCAATAATACAGCCAGATGACATAACAATGGGACGGATCCACTAATTCTTGATCTTATATAACAACCTTTTCTCTCCCTTTTAAGGGACTTTGGACTAATATTTTCTCCGTTCTAATTTAATTTGTGGTCTTAAATAAGTCATAAATGTTTGTGTGACTATAAATCATCTTGAAGGGAATTTTTCTATTGTTATTATTTATAGAAATATGTTATTCTTTTGAGATCGACTAAAAAGAAAAATATGTCATATAATGTTGGGACGTGAATACTACAATATGTAAAAGGAGAACACTATGGTCTAATTATTGATGTGTAACTCTACGGACGTAAATAATAGTATAAACTTTGGTTTCTAAAAAAAATATAAATTTCATATAACTAATGCAGTATTTGGTATCTGCTAATAAACTCTATATTAATTATTTTCTATTTTTTATTTATTTAAAATAAAATAAAATTGGGGTAGTGGAAGGGAAAATTGGGAGGGGTTTACAATGTGGGAATCAAGGCTTCACTAAGGTAGAAGTTCATATAGCCAACCAACGAAGCTCCTCTATATTAATTACTCCATATAACTTACACAGTTTTTTTTTTTAATCTTCTCAGAAAGTGAAGTAAGAAACTATGTGTTATTAATATTGAGATAATAGTATCTAAAAATAAAGTATCTTTGTAGTAGACAATCTCGATACTATAGTCCACATATTATTGTTAATTGAATGACAATCCTTTCATTTTTAATACTCACATAATTCAAGTACAACTAGTATGAGAATCATATAGGAAATCTGATTTTATCATTCTTTACAAATTTGTTTTTAATTTTATGTCTTCTTAAAAATAGATTATCATGTTCACATATGCATAAAAGATTTAAATATATTATTTTCTTTTATTCAATTGGTAAATAATTATAAAAAAATCACTTTCTCGAACATACGATGGGCAAGTGCTAGAACTAGTTTGAAATTTAAATTAATTGCCACCTGTATTTTTGTGTCTGATACATAAGTGGCTAATTTAGTGATCAATTTTAGAGGAGAATGAGCTCTGCTGGAGTGAAAACGAGATTACTTTCTACTTCAATTTCAGAGTTTCGGTTTCGTCACCAGTCAAGTTTTGTCACTTTTAGTGCGATAGTGACTTAAATTTATTTTCGATTTTAAATTTTGTCATTTGGTTAATACTACTTTCTCCGTCTCATATTAATTGATCATCTTACTAAAAATATATATCCATCCTAAATTACTTATCCACTTACTTTATCAAAATAAAGTTGATTAAAAAAATTTCATTTTACCCCAACAATTAATACTTATCTTTTTTCAAGAGTTCATTAATTATTTTGTATCTATTATATTCATGCCCTATGCTATTAAGCATTTGTTCACAAATTATACATCAATATGGATATAAAAGGTAAATTAGTAAAATGAATCATCTTAGTTATAATACCGTGTAAAATGACAAATAATCAACTGATATGAAACGGAGAGAATACTAGCTAGGATCCATATTTAATTACTTACTTATTTTCTCATTAATTATAAGAAAATGGACTAATGGAACTATAATTTTCCACCAGGGAATGGTCCTTTTGACAATGGCCGTGTCAATTAAATTCTTGAAGCCAAGTTGTGAAAATGGAGTATGCAACAAAGCTTCAACATCTCAAATTGCTTTCTTCTATGCATCCTTGTACATAATAGCCATTGGTGCTGGTGGAACTAAGCCTAATATATCCACATTTGGTGCTGATCAATTCGACGATTTTAATCCACATGAAAAAAAACTAAAAGTTTCCTTCTTCAATTGGTGGATGTTTAGCACATTTGGTGGTGCTTTACTTGCTACAATTGGACTTGTTTACATACAAGAAAACATGAGTTGGGGATTAGGTTATGGAATTCCTACTGTTGGATTAATATTTTCACTAATCATTTTCTACATTGGAACACCAACTTACAGGCATAAAGTTAGAAAGTCTCAACATCCTGCTAAGGACCTACTTCGTGTTCCTATTGTTGCATTTGCCAACAGGAAAATTGAACTACCTAATGATCCTTCACAACTTCATGAACTTGATATGCAATATTATTTCACTACCGGGAAACGACAAGTCCATCACACTCCAGTATTTAGGTAAGTTTTTATTTACTACTCTATGTTTTTAATGATCGATAGATAGCATTTGAGTATTTGTTTTTTCATTTGTCTAATCAGTATTTGCCATGTGTAATATCATTAATTACACTCCTCTACTGTTGCTTCTCCAAGAATGGTTCCTTTCCTTTTTGTCAAGTTGCATAAGAACAGCAGCCATCACTAGTTTCTACGTGGCACAATGAATTTGAGTAATTACTGCTCGCTCTCAGTTTTAATTTGTTTGTCTCACTTTCATTTTTAGTCATTTTAAAAGAGAATTATGTGTTTTCTTTTTTGGTAATTTCATTTTTTCATGTAATATGTTCAAGATTACATTTTACATATCTTTAATTTAAGACTACAAGATTCAACTTACAATTTCGTGTCAAGTTAAAATGAGACAAACAAATTAAAATAGATGGAGCATATGAATACTCCAATCGCTTGCATCAATAAGGATAAATGAGGGACCTAAAACACAACCAACCATAAATTTCGTTGTTACTATAGTTACAATCAAATTGCACTTGGAGTCTGGCCAACTGATCATTCCACATCACCATGAGCCTATCTATCTCTATGAGTTGCCTTTACCCCAGGCAAGGCACCTTTGTCTGTTCTGATAACATGTTGAAGTCTGGACCATCTTATTTAAAAGTTTAAGATGTTAGAGAGAACACATTTAATTGTATACTCAACACTATCAACCAATAACTCTGTTTTATTCAGGTTCTTGGACAAAGCGGCAATGAAACAAGACAATGATACAGGGTCAAGGCTACCATGTACAGTGACTCAAGTGGAAGGAGCGAAATTGATCACAGGAATGGCCATGATATGGCTAGTAACCTTAATTCCTAGCACCATTTGGGCACAAATAAACACTCTGTTTGTCAAACAAGGCACCACTTTGGACAGACACTTGGGTTCAACATTTCAGATTCCAGCAGCATCATTAGGAAGCTTTGTGACTCTAACTATGCTATTATCTGTGCCAATGTACGATAGATATTTCGTGCCATTTATGCGCAAGAAAACAGGAAATCCAAGAGGAATCACATTACTCCAGAGGCTAGGAACAGGGTTCTTCATTCAAATTCTAGCCATCACGTTTGCTTACGCGATGGAAGTAAGAAGAATGCACGTCATTAAAATGCATCACATCAACGGGCCTAAAGAAATAGTCCCTATGACAATATTTTGTTTGTTGCCTCAGTATGTGCTATTGGGTGTTGCTGATGTGTTTAATGCCATAGGGTTACTGGAATTTTTCTATGATCAGTCACCAGAAGATATGCAAAGCCTCGGAACGACGTTTTTCACTAGTGGAATTGGGCTTGGAAATTTCTTGAATAGCTTTTTGGTGACTATGGTTGATAAAATTACAGGGAGTAATGGAGGGAAGAGCTGGATTGGAGACAATATGAATGACTCACACTTGGATTACTATTATGCTTTCCTCTTGGTCATGTCTGCCTTAAATTTGGGAGTTTTTCTGTGGGCATCCAATAGATATATCTATAAAAGGGAATCCAGGGAAATGAAGGATGAATTTCCAGAGTTGGAAGGCAAAGCCATAGACCTTCTTCCTTAGATTTGGAAGATTATTTAAGGATTAAATTTAGGATTAATCTCCATCTGTTTTTAACTCCCTGTTGTACAAGTCAATTACATACCATAGCTAATTTATATAGTGATTTTTGCATGGTATGTCATGTTTAAATAGTTATAACATAAATAAAAAAGCTTTAAGAATCTAATCTCCTCCACCCCTCCCAATTTTTTATATTGTGATTTAATTAGCATCTTGATACCTTTGCAGTTTTAATGTCACTCTTGTTCTTGAAAACGACCTTAAACAACCTAGTTAGTCATTCCATACCTGCTCTAGTTAGCTTTTCCAAAGTTATACAGGGATCTCGATTGGTGAGTACTTAAAATCACTCATCACATTGTTTATGTTCCCTTCTTCTTTCAAGAGTTTATGAAAGTAAGAGTACTACTGCCATCTCTGATTAATGAGCGTCTCCTTCACATTTCCTTGCACTCACTCATTTCACCACAAATTCGCTCATAATGTTCACACCCAATTTTAACCGACATATAACTCATTTATAGATTGCTATTTGATTAAACATGTATTTTAAAACCCATCTCTTTTATCATATTTAAATTTAATTTTTATCTAATTAAATATATACTTAAGCAGTCAATTTATGAAATTGTCGTTATTGTTATTATTTATCTCATCGATCCTCATTTTGAAATAATGATTTTCATACTGTCAAATTCTTGCGAATTTATTTGGTACAATATATAAGTATAATCTTATGAGATATGTATTTCTTTTATATGAAAAGTTATTCTAATAAAATTTATAGTGATATTATTTATGGAAAAATTACGCGGTTAAGCAAACTTATACTATTTAATTACTCATCATAGCTATAGTTTGCTATAATTACCACTCACGACTAACATTAACCATTAATTACGTGGGCTGATTTCGAGTTGTATAATTAGCCACGTTTGAATATGTATAATTCGCCACATTTGTATAATTCACAACTAGCAATTCTTCGTTTGATTTTTATTTGTATACGATGGTTTATATTTGTATATGACGATGATTTCCTTTGGTTTTTCAGTTTTGTCACCATATACATTCAATCTTTTTGTGTATAACTTTTTAAAGTTTGTATAAACGTGTAGTTTTCGAATTTTGTATAATATAATTTATATAATGTAATTTGTATAATATATTTTGTATAACTGTTTAAAGTTCATATGTTTATGTTTGTATCAATTCGTTATTTCAAGTTTTATCATATTTGTATAATTCCAGACTTTATATTACTCAATTATACAAAACCATGTGAATTATACAAACGTAGCTGCGAATTATACAAATGAGATGCGAATATACAAACTATTGCCCTCTCTCGCTCGCCTCTATCCTCCCTCTCCCAATCTCACTCGTCTCTCTCCTCTCTCTCCCAATCTCGCTCGCCTCTCTCTTCCCTCTCCCAATCTCGCTTGCCATATATACAAATGCAAATGTATAATATACAATTATCTAACTTATATACATATACAATTCACCTCTCTCCCACTCTTGGCCCTCTCTCGCTCGCCTCTCCCAATCTCGCTCGCCTCTCTCCTTCCTCTCCCAATCTCGCTTGCCATATATACAAAAACATAAGTATAATATACAATTATCTAACCGATATACATATACAATTCACCTCTCTCCCACTCTCTGCCCTCTCTCGCTAGCCTCTGTCCTCTCTCTCCCAATCTCGCTCGCCTCTCTCCTCCATATAACATGTAGCTACGAATTGTAATTATCAAACTATAGCTATGGAACGTAATTAGGCTATTTTTGAGTGGCTATATGCGAAAATTCTTCATTATTTATCTAGTTTTTATTAATACATCTTGTCAGCGATTTCATTCAATATTATTTTCAAGCTATTTAAAATCTAACCACTTTCGCTCAATTTGTTGTCAATTGAGGCCAATTTGAACCAAATCTGACCCAATCTTGAAGGCCAAATCCCCAATTTCAATCCCAAAACTGTAATTTCATTTGAGGAATTGACACAGACATACAACTACTATATACAATTGGCAACATATAGTCCAATATTTATTAGTAATTAATAGTCCAAAAAAAGCACCTACTAGCCTAAAAGAAATATAGTGGACTTTTATAGTTTTTTTTAATCATGTGCAACCAATCGACATTAATTAAGGAGATGTGGGATTATTTTTTCTTCCTTATTTTTAACTCCCATAATTAAGGAAGTTAGCTTTTTAGTTTCTTTAAATTCTCAAACTCAACTTTATTATCACTCTATTTAAAAAAAATACTAACGCAATTTACAACAACATAAATATATATTTGATTGAAATTTTATGAATTATTTGGTTACTAACCGACACTAATTAGTTTATTAAAAAAACCGTTGCCTACTTTTAAGAAATGAAAAAAATATATATTTATTAATTAACCCATTAAAAAAAGGTGATTTTTTTAATTCTTTAATTAACTTATTAAAAGACTGTGACTACTTTTAAGGTAAGAAAATATATTATTAATGCTCAATTAACGTGTATTAATTATCAAATAATTGACAATAATTAATCAAATAATATAAGAGGCAATGATTTTTATTACAAACTGTAATAATACGTATGCAAAAACTATACAATAATTGAAGTTGCAATTATTTAATGTATACATGAAAAAATAATACTATATTTATACAAAAAAAATCATTCATAAAAATAAGCGTGTAGCATGTATACATAAACTTTATAATGTATACATAAGAATATTACCAACAATTATAGGTATAACTATAATGAATACAAGAATGAAATTAATATAATACATGTACAAATTAAATTTTATTCAATAATTATACATGTGATTTTGTTTATGTATTCGATAACTGCACTATGTATACATTGATTCGTGTTCATCTGTGTATTCATTGGTCTGTATTCACCTAATAAATTTGTATACATTTATTTAAAAGATTGACAATCATTTGGTATACATTGGTTTGAATTCATCAAAATCAATATTCTGTTTTTTTACGAGAATCTTATGAGAACATTTCTTATCCATGAAATTGAAACAAAAATTCCAAATACTATAAACTGAATAAAAGTGCAAGAATGTCGTCTGTCCTCCATCAGACGATTCTGATTTACATTTTGTATCTGCAATATATCACAAAAGGGGTAAATTTTTTGTGAAGGGTGAAACTTGACAAGAAAAAAGCCAAAGCCTGGTGTGGCTTGTGGGTGTGAAGAACGATTTGTCAGATCGCAAGTCAAAAAAAAAAATTGTTCCAAATGTATTAATAGTTTATTTTTATTTTTATTTTTTCATAATTTGACGATTTTTATTTTTTAAAACTTGTATGTTTTATTTTATAATTTTATTAAATGATGATATTCTGCACACGATTATTGTTGTACGAATTATGAATGAACTTGAAATCTATTCATTTGCTTACAAAATAGGTATAAAAATAACATTTATTATTAATAGATGTGAATATGAAGTAGATATTAAAAGTGTATTCTTATTATTTTATTTTAACAAAGGTAATTTTATACATCACTATAAATTATTGTTCGTGTATGTGTGTATGAAGTATGTATTCAAAATGCATTCTTATTACTTTACGCATGATTTTAGTGAAATGTGTGAAATCTACGTTGATATAGGTTCCTTACCCTTTCTCAAACGGTATAAAATTAGCCTCCAATTGATTAAGCTTGATTCCTCACTTATTATCAATTTTATATATAAACTTAATTATTAAAAAAACTTGTTTTAATACCTATTTTATACATCACTATGAATTATTGCCGGTGGATGTGAGTATTAAATAGGTATTCAAAGTGCATTTTATTACTTTTCTTATGATTTTAGTGAAATGTGTAAAATCTATATTAATATAGGTTTCTAATCCTTTCTCAAACGATATAAAATTAGCTCCCAATTAATTAAGCTTGACTCATCACTTATTACCAGTTTATATAAACTTAATTACTAAAAAAAACTTGTTTTAATACCAATTATATACTCTACAGTATAAAGTATGTATAATCGCAAATTGAAAGAACTAGAATTTGAAATAGTGATTTTTGGAAATAATAAAAATCTGGAAAATTGGTTAAGTTAAGTTTGAGGTTTTGGTCAACTTCAAATGACCATAACTCCTAGCTCAGGATGAGTTAGGTGTGTTTCCAAATATCGTAGGAAAGATCTTGGAATAATCTTTCCAATGCCGCCGAGTTTGCGCGATTCGAGTTCGTATGAGTGAGTTATTCCCATTGAAGTTGGGTTGTTCAAATAAGGAAAGTCCAATTCGGATTTTAGAAGGGCATTATGGTCTTTTCACAACCCAATTAATTAATTTCGTTTTTGGTAATTAAGTTGGGGTCTAAACTGATTGGATTCAGTTTACGCTTTTGAGAAACAAGTTGGAGTTCTGAGAGATGAGAAAAGAAGAGGAGAAAAGAGGAGAAGGAACAAGGAATCGTCAAGTTCTTGAAGCTAGGCTTGTGGATTTCGTCAAGGGGTGATCCCTATGAGGTATGTGAGTCTTTCATAGCGTTGGGTTCGTTCACCCGTGCGCCAATTATGTTATTTCAGCAAAGTTTGTTCTAGAAAGTTGAAAGTTGATGAATCTTGAATGGTGTTCTTGAAATTGGCCTTCGTTCTTGAGTTAGGTTGAGATTGAGGAGTTCCTTGAGGTTAAAATGTTGTTTCCTTGAGTTGTTTGAGTTAGATTCTTGTGTATACATACTGGGTATCTGAATCTAAAGCAAAATTTGAGAAAAAGAATCGAGTTTAGGCGAATTGAGGTTAGAAAATGAAGAAGGAACAAGTCGGGCAGAAACTGGGTACCAGATCCGCGTCGCGGACCTGTTCCTCAGAAGTGTAACTTTCCCTTTGCGTCGCGGCGAGGTCACGGACCTCTCTGCCTCAAGTTATTTCGCGACCAAATATTTAAATGCGTCTCCACATCACGGACTAGTTTCCAGGCAGTGATTTTTTTTTATCATTTATCATGTTTAGCTATCTAAAATCATTCCTAAACATCATGAGATCTTTCCTATTACAAATCACAATCCTTGAATCCATAATTCAATTCAAGGAAAGTTAAGAGTCAAGTCAACAGAAGTCAAGAGTCAAGTCAAGAGAAGTCAAGAGTCAAGTTAAGAGAAGTTCATAAAGTTTTCCAAAAGTCTTTTACAAATGTTTTAACTTTGTTTTAAGACTTGAGTTTTGAGTTGAGTAAAGAGTAAAGTTTGAAGTGCATTTCTTCAAAAGAGTATATCGGGACTATGTATTCCCAAAGAGTAAATGTTTTCACATTTAAGGAAACTGAGATTTCCAAAAGAGCCTTTGAGCTAGTTTTCAGTAAAGAGTAAGAGTAAAGTTCATTCTTCAAAGATTATACGGGAACTAAGTATTCCCAAGAGTTAAAATGTTTTCACATTTGAGCAAGAAAGGAAACTGAGATTTCCAAGAAAGCTTTTAAGCTAAGTTTTTGAGTAATTATCTCAAACCAAAGAAAGAGTTTTGGTTTTACAAAAATATGAGCTAAGTATATTTTGGGAGTGGTATTGAGCACCGATATGGGGATGAGTTTTAGTTCAGATAACTCACATCTCCATAAACCATGTAGCCATCATGGGTAGTAAAGGAACTACTTTTTAGATGACTCCTTAAGATTCTTTTAGCATAGACTAGTGGATCCACTTAGTTAAGCGTTCTATATGAAGGTAAAGTATAGGACAATTTTGACAGCGTGGGCAAGACGTTGTATCACCATTTAAGCTTATAGTGGTGGTTGTCGGTTAAAGAAACTCCCACAGAAACTATATTACTTTATTATATGAGTAAAGTTGAGTTTGTTATTGCATTTTCTTTAACGAACTAAGTTGTTTTCCACTGTTTTAGAAGCTTTCTATATATTGCGTATGATTATTGCTTTATATTGAGTTAAGTCATTCAGGAGTTGAGTAAAGCCAAGGTAAGTGTTTCTTCCAGATTCTTTTCAAGCATATGTTGTGTTTAGCATTCCAACTCGCATACTCGTACATTCAATGTACTGATGCCAGTTGGCCTACATCTTCTTATGATGCAACCGCAGGTAATCAGGATCAACATCCAGCACCTCATTGATCCAGTTGAACACTCAGAGTCAGTTGGTGAGCCTCCTAGCTTTCCGGAGGATCTTTTTTATTGCTTTCAATATTATTGTTCATTAGGATGTCGCGGGTCTTGTCCCGATATCCATCTCAGTTTTTTAGAGGCTTCATAGACAGAGTTAGTGATGTTAGTTCATGAGTCTTTACTTTTCTTTTAGTTAAGTTGAGACTTGAGTTGCCGTTTTGGCAGTGAATGTTATTATAATACATTCTAAGTTATATTTTGAGTAGTTCAGTTTACTTGTTTTAAAAGTATTTATCTTGAGTAAAGTCTTCCGCTGAGTAAGTAAACCAGGCCAAGGGTTCTCTTGGGGCAAGCAATGGTTCTCGAGTGTCGGCCACGTCCAGGGTGTAGGCTCGGGGAGTGACAAACTTGGCATCAGAGCACAGAGTTCAAGAGTCTTATGGAGTCTATGAAGCCGTGTCTGTAGAGTCCTAGTTATCGGTGTGAAGCGCGCCACATCTATAATTAGGAGGCTGCATAATTTAGGAAATTACTTCACTTCTTTCATACTCATTTCGTGCGTTAGAGTTTTATCTCTAAAAAGTTTCTTTCTAACTCGTGTTTGCGCGTAGTCAATTGTGAGTTAGACTGTTTTGAGAGTGCTTGCATGTGGCATTTCTTTCCTTGTGAGCAAAGAGAAGCAAAGAGATAGTTGTTGCCATGAGGAGCAGGATGAGTTTATTTGTAGTTGGGTTGACTCGTCTGTCAAATAAGGAAAGTAAGGCAGCCATGCTAATAGGTGACATGGGCATAGCAAGGCTGATGATCCATGTGCAACAAGTTAAAGGGGACAAGATGAGGGATAGAGAAGAGTTTAAGAATAAAGGGGCTAAGACATCAGGGAATGAATCCGGGCAGCAAAAGAGTAATGCGAACCGGCCTTCTTTCCAACATAAGCATAAAGGACCTGCTCCATCATCTGCTAGTGCATCTGAACCAAGGAACAAATGTGAGTACGATAGTCAGAAATCTCAGAACTTTAGAGCTAGACATGCGCATTCGCAAAGTAGTAAGGCACAAAGGGGTACTAAGACTCCTGCATGTGCTAAGTGTGATAGGAGCCACTCAGGTGTGTGTCGTGATGGCTACACTAGTTGCTTCAAGTGTGGCCAGAATGGTCATTTTATGAGATAATATCCTAAGAGCAAACAAAGTAATGGTAATGGGGGAAATAGAGCCCAGTCTTATTCAGTTGCTCCACTAGACAGAGCTGCATCTAGATGAGCTACTTCAAGGGCAGGCAGAGAAGGAAACCGTCTTTATGCTATCGCTAGTCGCGAGAGCAAGAGTATTCGCCAGTTGTTGTCACTAGTACTATCCAAGTGATGTTCTTCCTGAGCAACTTCTTGAGCCCTTCAGTGTTTCTACACCTGTTGGTGAGTCTATTCTAGCAGAGAGAATCTATCGTGATTATACCATTTTCCGTCAATCACAAGAGTACCATGGCTGACTTAGTTGAGTTAGACATGATAGATTTTGATGTCATTCTAGGTATGGACTGGCTTCATGCCTGTTATGCCTCCATTGATTGTAGAACTCGAGTAATCAAGTTCCAGTTTCCAGTGAGCCAGTTATAGAGTTGAAGAGCAGTTCAGCAGTGCCTAAGGGTCGTTTTATTTCGTACCTCAAGGTGAGAAAGTTAGTTTTCAAGGGGTGTGTCTATCACTTAGTCCGAGTTAATGACTCTAGTGTTGAGATACCTCAAATTCAGTCAGTTTCAACAGTAAAAGAGTTTCCAGAAGTCTTTCCTGATGATCTTCCCGGAGTCCCTCCTGAGAGAGACATAGACTTTTGCATAGACATTTTTTCCGATACTCATCCTATCTCTATTCCGCCACATAGAATGGCACCATCAGAGTTGAAAGAGTTAAAATAGCAGTTGAAAGATCTTTTAGAGAAAGGTTTCATTCGACCAAGTGTGTCACCTTGAGGTGCTCTGGTCTTATTTATGAGAAAGAAAGATGGTTTCCTTAGGATGTGTATAGGTTACCATCAGTTGAAAGTAAGGAAATGTGATATTCCCAAGACAGCATTCAGGACCCGTTATAGTCATTATGAGTTCTTAGTTATGTCATTTGGTTTGACCAATGTGCCTGCAACATTCATGGACCTTATGAATAGAGTATTCAAACCTTATTTAGATATGTTTGTTATCATCTTCATTGATGACATACTAATCTATTCAAGGAATGAAGAAGATTATGCTAGCCATCTCAGAATAGTTCTCCAGACTTTAAAAGATAAAAAGTTATATGCCAAGTTCTCTAAGTGTGAGTTTTGGCTTGAGTCTGTGACGTTCTTAGGCCACATTGTGTCTGGAGAGGGAATTAAAGTTGATACTCAGAAAATAGAGGCAGTGCAGAGTTGGCCTAGACCCACATCTCCAACTGATATTATTAGTTTCTTGGGGTTGGCTGGATATTATATAAAGTTTGTCAAGGGATTTTCATCTATTTCATCTCATTTGACCAAGCTGACTAGAAAACAGTGAAGTTTCAATGTCTGAAGCTTGTGAGAAATGCTTTCACGAATTGAAAAAGAGGTTGACTATTGCCCCAGTATTGACCTTACCAGAAGGCACGCAAGGCTTTATTGTATATTGCGATGCGTCTAGAGTTGGTTTGGGTTGTGTGTTAATGCAGAATGACAAAACTATAGTTTATGCCTCCAAACAGTTGAAGGTTCATGAGAAGAATTACCTAACCCATGATCTAGAGTTGGCTGCCATAGTATTTTCTTTAAAAATATAGCGTCATTATATTTATGGTGTTCATATGGATGTGTTCACCGATCGCAAGAGTCTTCAGTATGTGTTTAGTCAGAAAAAGCTTAATCTCAGAGATAGGAGGTGGTTAGAATTACTCAAAGATTATGACATGAGTATTCTTTATCACTCAGGCTAATGTTGTTGTTGATGCCTTGAGTATGTTATCTATGGGTAGTACTGCCCATTTTGAGGAAGAAAAGAAAGAGTTGGCAAAAGAGGTGGATAGACTTACAAGGCTACGAGTTCGACTAATGGATTTCACAGAAGGAGGAGTAGTGGTGATGAATGGGGATGAATCATTATTTGTGTCAGAAGTAAAAGATGAGCAACACCAATATCCTTTATTGCTTGAATTAAAGGCAAGTGTTCATAAGCAAAAAGTGATGGCTTTTGAACAAGGGGGAGATAGTGTTTTGAGGTATCAAGGTGGATTGTGTGATTGATTTCAAGGGTAATTGGCATGATCACCTTCCTCTCATTGAGTTGCTTACAACAATAGTTACCATTCTAGCATCCAGATGGCTCCTTACGAAGCTCTTTATGGGAGAAGATGCAGATCTCCTATTGGATAGTTTGAAGTTGGTAAAGCTGGGTTAATAGAACCACACTTAGTTCATCAAGCTATGGAGAGAATGAAAGTCATTTAAAAGAGGTTGAAAACAGCGTTGAGTCGTCAGAAATCCTACACTGATGTTAGGGGAAGGGAGTTAGAGTTCGAAGTAGATGATTGGGTTTACTTGAAGGTTTTCACCCATGAAGGGTGTTATGAGATTTGGTAAGAAGGGGAAGCTTAGTCCCCGGTATATTGGTCCTTACAAAATATCCAAGATGATTGGCAATGTAACTTATGAGTTAGAGCTACCACAAGAGTTAGCAAACGGTTCATTCGGTATTTCATATTTCCATGTTGGAGAAGTGCATGGGAGATCCTTCACTTATCATACAAACTAAAGATATTAGTATCAAGGATAGTGTATCTTATGAGGAGATTCGTGTTTAGATTTTAGACCGCCAGGTTCACAAGTTGAGAACCAAAGAGGTACCATCAGTCAAAGTTCTATGGAGAAATCAGTTTGTTGAGGAAGCTACTTGGGAAACTGAGGAGGATACGAAGAAGAGATACCCAAATCTCTTCGAATTCGGAGAAGTTGCAAATTAAGGTACTAATCCTTTTCTTGGTTTTTATTTATAAGATTAGCATGTTGTAATTGCATTGCTTGTTTGGTGTTTAACCTGAATGTTAAATGTTACACCCTTAGCCTACTAAGAGTAATCTCATTCGAAGATAAATGTTCCCAAGGGGGAGATATTGTAACATCTCGCAAATTGAAAGAACTAGAAAGAGCTAGAATTAGAAAGAGTGATTATTGGAAATAATAAAAATCTGGAAAATTGGTCAAGTTAAGTTAGGTTTGAGTTTTTTCGTCAACTTCAAACGACCATTACTCCTAGCTCAGGATGATTTAGGTGTGTTTCCAGATATCGTAGGAAAGATCTTGGAATAATCTTTCAAAGCCGCCGAGTTTGCGTGATTTCGAGTTTGTATAAGTGAGTTATGCCTATTGAAAGTTGGGTTGTTCAAATGAGAAAAGTCCAATCCGGATTTTAGAAGGGCATTATGGTCTTTTCACCACCCAATTAATTAATTTCGTTTTTTGGTAATTAAGTTGGGGTCTAAACTGATTGGATTCAGTTTACGCTTTTGAGAAACAAGTTGGAGTTCTGAGAGATGAGAAAAGAAGAGGAGAAAAGAGGAGAAGGAACAAGGAATCGTCAAGTTCTTGAAGCTAGGCTCGTGGATTTCGTCAAGGGGTGATCCGTATAAGGTATGTGAGTCTTTCATAGCATTGGGTTCGTTCACCCGTGCGCCAATCATGTTATTTCAGCAAAGTTTATTCCAGAAAGTTGAAAGTTGATGAATCTTGAATGGTGTTCTTGAAATTGGCCTTCGTTCTTGAGTTAGGTTGAGATTGAGGAGTTCCTTGAGGTTTAAATGTTGTTTCTTTGAGTTGTATGAGTTAGATTTTTGTATATACATACTGGGTATCTGAATCTAAAGGAAATTTGAGAAAAAGAATCGAGTTTAGGCGAATTGGGGTTAAAAAATGAAGAAGGAACAAGTCGGGCAGAAACTGGGTACCAGACGCGGACCTATTCCTCAGAAATGTAACTTTCCCTTCACGTTGCGGAGAGGTCACGGGCCTCTCTGCCTCAAAAGTTATTTCGCGACCAAATATTTAAATGCGTCTCCACTCCGTGGACTAATTTCCAGGCAGTGATTTCTTGATCATTTCTCATGTTTATCTATCTAAATTCATTCCTAAACATCATGAGATCTTTCCTTTCACAAATCACAATTATTGAATCCATAATTCAATTCAAGGAAAGTTAAGAGTCAAGTCAAGGAAAGTTAAGAGTCAAGTCAAGAGAAGTTAAGAGTCAAGTCAAGAGAAGTCAAGAGTCAAGTTACGAGAAGTTCATAAGGTTTTCCAAAAGTCTTTTACAAATGTTTTAACTTTGTTTTAAGACTTGATTTTTGAGTTGAGTAAAGAGTAAAGTTTGAAATGCATTTCTTCAAAAGAGTATATCGGGACTATGTATTTCCAAAGAGTAAATGTTTTTACATTTAAACAAGAAAGGAAACTGAGATTTCCAAAAGAGCCTTTGAGCTAGTTTTCAGTAAAGAGTAAGAGTAAAGTTCATTCTTCAAAGATTATACGGGAGCTAAGTATTCCCAAGAGTTAAAATGTTTTCACATTTGAGCAAAAAAGGAAACTGAGATTTCCAAGAGAGCTTTTAAGCTAAGTTTTTGAGTAATTATCTCAAACCAAAGAAAGAGTTTTGTTTTTACAAAAATATGAGCTAAGTATATTTTGGGAGTAGTATTGAGCACCGATATGGGGACGAGTTTGAGTTCAGATAACTCACGTCTCCATAAACCATGTAGCCATCA
>JAJOOR010009731.1:0-21131 GCA_036250505.1 Solanum acaule
AAACTTAAATACTATAAACTAATATAACTTAGAAAAATAAAAAAAACATTCGTATTTTCGTAATTCAAAATAACTCAAAAAAAATAATTATTTTTTGAAATAGCTATATGTGCCGTCCCGTTTATCCCATCCCGTTCCGTTCCGGTCCATTCCGGTCCGTCCCGGTTCTATCCCGGTATATAGTGGGACGGGACGGAACTGAGCCTCCATCCCGGTTCATCCCGGTATCGGTCAACAACCCGGTCAAACCGTTCCGTTCCGGTCCGGTACCGGTTCGTTCCGATCCGGTGGTCCCATTCCGGTCCGGTGCCCAACCTTAATTACCACACTCAAATCGAACGCCTATAGATTTTTTTCTTAAATCGTATCCAAACGTTTTAACCAATCTGATTAACTCATGACATTATTACCATGACCAAAGCAAAACGGTTGAAACTACATGTCTCTGAACCTAATTCTCAACCCCTCTGAAGATACCTCCTTAGCCCGTGCAATCAGAGAAAATATTTGTACTCTCACCTTCTTTCGAAGGCTACACTACATCCCACTATTTTTGTCATTATGACTCTAGATGCTTTGAATTTTATTCGAGCGGGGTCCCAACATCTCCTAAGACTTTCCATACAACCACATTACTCACCAAATAGTGGAAACCACAACATTAGATACTCGCAAGTCGTTATTAGCATACAAAATATGTTCAACCAACAATCATGATGATATGTTTGCATCCCAATCACAATCCATCACAAACTCTTGTTACCATTATGCTCAGTTAGCCGTTGCATTCACCACAAAGTCAACCTTGTCATCGACATGACATCTCAAACCCAATATACCAATCAAATTCAAAAGTCTAAAATAATTTTATATGCACTTTCTTACTAAAATTCTCAATTACCTTCACACAAGCATACTCGTTGAGACTTCTTTTACCTATAAGCTTGTCATCCTAATATCGATCCACTTTATGGAGCTTATGATGAATACACCACTTATTTAAAATCCTCGAGATACACTTCACAACCTAAACACATCAATATTGTACCAAATATCCACCACTAAAAGCTTCCTTATAAATAATTCTTAACCCATTCATCTGTAGTAACCATTTAGTTGGTTTCTCAAATATGAATGCAACATCAAATCTCATTGTACAAGCAGGTACTACAACTAATAACCCTTAAGTAGGTAGTATGCACACTTGATAATCGACATATCTGTTTTCATAAATCATTAGTATCACATCGTGAAAGCTCATTAGATCCACCACTAGAACACGTCATATCGATCGAGAAGATTGTACCCAAATAGCCCACACGTTTCTGCCCATTAGGTAACTATAATACACTACCAAATCCGTCTAGTCTCTCATCCAAAGCTATATGCATTCTTTCGTAGATCAGGTCCATAACAGGAGTAACACGGTCCATAACCCTAACCATGTAAGAATTGGCACCACTATAGTAGTCGTATTATGTCCCTCTTTGATATACACTCTATCTATAAAACTGCAATAGAAATTCTGACCTCAATTGACATAACACCATTCTCATCATTTGCTACGCAACCCATACATGTTATGACAATTTTACTAACTATAGTTTCCAAAGTTACATTGTTCATTATCTAGCATTTCCTTTAATAATTTCACTTTCAATTGTCGAACTATTCCTGATTCTGCCTAATACCACACAAGTATTACTCTCTCTATTGGGGTAACTAACCTAAAAAAGATCACACGTCCATGAAGTCCCTCAAACCATTGTCCAACCTCATCATTCAAATATACTCACAACGCATCATCGAGTCATCACCTTACTCAATTCTTTAAAATTGCTGAACATTCATAATTTGACTACGCATCCTACTCAAAAGTCTATCACTTCTACCTTTGTACCAGGTCTAACATCCAAGACATATGTGATATAAACTACTCACGTGAGGAACTACGCACGAGCCATCACTATAAGTGAGAGTGAATGAAGTGAAGCAATAAGTATCAAAATCGGACTAAATACGCACGATAGAGATCAGAGAAGTAAGGATTCTTCTTAAAAGTCACCATAGCCTCTCGAAGATAAGTACATACGTCTCTGTACCGATCATCGAGACTCTATTAGACTCGGCTTGTATACACGTGAGACCTATGAACCTGGGGCTCTGATATCATTTTGTCACGACCCAAAAATAGACGTGATGACACTCATCTTATCCCACCAAGACAAGTCACCCTAAACTCAACCATTATAATAAAATGCGGAAATTTTATAATAAACTCAAAAATACCCCAAAAATCTGGTTGTCACGCATACATGCCTCTAAAGTATTACAATTGATTCAAAAGAAAAACACTCTCAAATGACATTGTTCCTAGAATAGGACAAGATCATAAATAAGAGTAAGAAGGTCTGCTGAAATGACAAGCAGCTACCTTACAAATCTCCATAAGAAGTCTCAGACAAGGAGAAGAGAAAATATCACAAGATCCGGGATAGTAACCTACAAAAAATGTAGAAGCAAGGGGTAAGTACCAAACCATACGGTACTCAGCAAGTAAACTTCTAAACACAAGCTAAGAGAATAAAATACGGGTACTCCTTACACACCAACCGAACCTCCACAACTACAACCTGCATAAACCAACCCAACCCAACAGTTCACAATTACATAGTATCCAGCTCAACAACAATCACTTTAATAAATTACCTATCCTCAACAACAAACTCAATATTCATCAATCACAACTTTCACAAAAAGGCACTTACAATATCAGCAACACACAAGATCAAGTTCATCAAATAGAGATAATCAAATATCAAGTACTTTCTAACCACCAATAAAACACATAATCATCAAGAATGAAGGATGTCATGGGATGCAATGCAATATGACACCATGAAATGATATGCCTCAGAATACCAAGTACTCTCTCAACCGTATATACATGATACTCCTCGAAAATACATCAAGAGTTCATGACCCATGGGGGACTCGCGAGGTCCATATACCGACACGGACGATCTCAACGCACTATCATAAATCAAACAAATTTTGCACGGACGATCTCTACGTACCCAAATTATAATCTTAACATCTCACCATCCCTAACACGGACGGTCTCCACGTGCCCAACTTATACTAAATCTCATCTCAATGCATGTGCACAATATAATTTCAATAAAAGTGATGATGTATCTCAATCAAATATCAATATCATATGTAATCACCTCACCTATCACAAGTATACGGGTTCAATAAAGAACACAATCACCCATAATAAATCAAGTCAATTAATCACATTGCCTTTTATTACCCCTTTTTCATCATTAGAATCAATCAATGTGGACAAGTCAACCCATCACCAAGTCTCATTACCCCCAAACACATATTACAAGGAAATACACGAATTTCATACACTTAACAAGGGTTTAGAAATCCACTTGCCTCAATTAATCAATAATTCCCTCCGGGACTTGAGCCTTCCCTTTTCGTTGAGCTTCCAAATTAATGCAATCTATTCAAGTACATGAACATAATAAGATTTCGAAACTAACAACACCCATATTAGTATAGGTTCCAAGTTTCAAGCCTAGGGTTAAGCTTCAACTTCTCCAATATCACAATTCTAACGGTATTCATGTAATACAAAATACTCAATACTTAATTTTATACAAAAAATAATAATTCCAACACCATTTTGTCTTAAAAGACAATTATATTGTATTCGGACCCTCAATTTACCTCTTATGCTTAACCCATAACCACGGAAAACATATAGTAATTCCTCAAAAAATTTCATGACCTAAATTAACTTGAAACTGTAGCGTAGCATGTTAGCAATCTTTCTTGTCCCCTAAATTTCAAAGCCGCCAAGAACGATACAACAACATCATATGCCTTCACAACTACCAACCTTCAATTCCTTATAACTATTATACTAATATAATGATAATAAATATTTATTGCATCCACTACGCTCCAAAACTCCATGAATCATAATAATTGTTGATCAATGAAGGAAATCAATACTTACTCTAATTAATTTCATATGACAATTGAATTTAATACTATAATCAATAATTGGAAACTAATGATTGTAAGGGTAGAGTTGAACTCCATTACAAAAATAAAGTTTACTACTTACTTGAAGGTGGCGCCGTTCTCTCTGTTCGTGTTCTCCGCATGAACTTCTTAATTTCTTTCTTCTCTTATTTTCTTTTCTAAATTAATTATATATTAAAAATAATAATTCCTAATAACCTATTTTAATATTTCAAACTTGGCCCATTATTATTGAAAGACCCGAATTTTATTGATTTGGTTTGGTTTATAGATTTAAAAATTCGATACTAATGATTTTGTTTGATATTTGAAAAACCCGAATCAACCCGGTCATGTACACCTCTACTTAACGGTAAGAAATTTATTGGGAAGAACTTTTATTCCGATAAGACATAAGTTTTAGCTTTTCCTTGTAAGGCTGAACTTGTGATCAAAAGAGCAGGTTCACAGTTTTGAAATATCACGATGTTATGCCTAGTGAATTTTTTGACGCAGAGTGTATTTTTTCTTTAAAAAATTATTAAACAGGCTAAAAATTTCAAGACCACCGTCATAGAGGTCATTTGTGAACTTAAAATTCCATAATAAGTCCTAAACAAAATGGGCCTAAGTTAATCTGGGCAGACTATGAAACTAAATCAGAAGTGTACTTGTCAAACAGGCCCAAGAGGGAGCCCATGGGCCATGTTCATACAAGAAGTCAATCCAGGAGGTCATGTGCAATCCAATGCAAAGCTGGGCTCTCCTTGGCCCAATGTCTCATTAACCAGTTGAGTAATTAGGACCCATTATCATCTAATTTTTTCTTCTTCAAACAATTGGAATTCCTTTGTCATGTGTAATTTGAAAATTTTCTTCTACTTTTGGATGTCTCTTTAAGCTTAGATATTGAAATTAAAATTTTAAAATGGTGCTAAATGTAAATAAAGTAAACAAATATCGTATTTATATCAGAGAGATGATAGAAAAGTTGTCGAGGAACGTTAAGATGAGAAAAACAAACTATATTGTATTTGTTATTTGAAGTTGTGATATAACTCCATATTGTTGAAGTAAATAATACTCCACTTGACCCCCACCCCCTGATGGCTTGACTAATTTATATAATTGATTTCAATTTTAAAAGGAGTTAAAAGATAATCAAATCATGATAATTGACAAGTCATGTGATGAATGCAAGTGATTTATACAATCCAATCCAACTTATATATAGTGTATTATTGGTAAAAGTTGATATGTATGACATGAATATGTATAATGTATTTTTCTTTGTGATATACATACATGCATGAGAATATTAAGTAGGCGTTTGGCCATGCGATACCATATCACGATATGGTGTTGTGAGATGGAATCAGCGTTTGGACATGCGATTTTACGCTGATTCCATCTCATGATTCCATATCATGAGAGGTGATACCATATTCTCCAAAAACCATGATATGGAATTATATGGTGATTCCATATCATGATTTGAGATATTTTAATACAATAATTGATCCATGAGTTTATATTTTGTTAAAACAAACCCACATTTATATCTACTAACCATTTGTTTCATATGTAAATAAAATTTATAATCACATCAATACTTTTTAAAATTTATTATTCTCACAAATATAAAATTTATTATTACTTTAAATTTGGTGAATATAAATGATAAAGTAAATTTAAAGTAGAAATTCATTTGGTGAATATAAATAAGAACGAAGGGACTAATACTTTTTTGATTTTTCATAATAAAAAAAAACGTCTTAATCTTATGACTAAGCATATAATATTGATAAAAGACAATTTTCATTGGCGGTGCCGCACTTTCTTAATCTTAGTATTTGCAAAATGTTCGTTCACATGACTGAAGAATATCAAGTCCAATGGATTGAGGATTTGGGAAAAATTTGATCAATTAGTAATTAATATTTAGTCAAGTGGACTAGTTATAATTTTTTTGATTAAATTTTATTAGAAGCGTTTTTGACTCAAACTTGTGGTAACTTTTTAAAATTTCGTTATTCTATAATATTTAACTATTGATTTTTCTTGTAAATAGTTAGAAGTCAGTGATGTTTGTTAATTTTTATTTTAGTGTATTTAACTTCCAAGTTAATATTTACTCACTAATGTATGTTTTTTTTCTACTTTATAGGTTATTTGTAAGAGTAGCTGAGAGATATGAGCATATCAAGTACAATTTATGTTCAAATTTTTTTATTAAATTAAAGTTAGATGAAACAATTACTTAAGTGGAGAACAAATAACTTTGTAATAATTTATTATGCGGTTGTATAATTTTTTATTTATTTGATAAGATTGAATAAACAATTGGAGCTATTTTAATAGTTTTACAACTTATGAGATTTTTATGTTTATGAAAAAATATACAACACAAAAATTCCATATCGCATGTCCAAACAAATCTTCAATTTCATCTCATGATTCCATATCATGATACCATATCATGATTTCATATCATGAGTCCATATCGCATGGCCAAACGGGCCCTAAGATTTTAGGAGTATAATATTGTTGACAATTAGAATTGAACAATCGATTGCAATTCTTCAACTAATTTCTCTTCCTCTCTTCTACATCTATGAACAAACATTAGCCAATTTACTTCGAAACCAAAAAAAATCTTATTTAACATGTTTATTCGAACACATTTCACAAATTCACTATTACAATACAATTTGTTTTTTCTCATTAATTTGAAAAATAGCATAAACTATAACACACGAATAAAACTTCATAATTTGTATTTATACATTAGTACTAGTTTTTTTGACACGTGCGGTGCACGTGATTGCCAATTCTAAAATATATGTTATAGTAAATAGTATTGCATATTTAAGTGAAGATTTGAATAATAAGCTTAGAAAAAAAAAATATTGCAGATTCTTTTGTGAATGTTCAACGTGGATCGTCATATATATCTCTTATTCACACAAACCTATGAAGATGGTCAATGAAATTTTTTATTAGTTAAATGTAATAATGTATATATTTATTTCAATTTGATGAGGTTCAATCATGTAATTAATCTTATCTCACTAATATTATCTAATCAACAATATTTGCTTTGTATTGTTCTTGTCATTTAACCAGATGTTTAGATGTCATATGAACATGTGAAGAGAACAACTATATTTTATATATTTACATATTTTCACATTTGTTGTGAGTTTGGAACATTTTAAAATAATATATTTTGAAGTTAGAAGATCTTGTTAACTTGATAATACATTTGTGACATATAATACTTTAATTTAAATACAAATACCTATTCAAATATAAATATATATTTGCATTAATAAAAATATTTATCTCATAAAATTAACTATTAAATAAATAATAAAAAAATAAACTAATACAAACTTCAACCGACGTTATGACAGGTCATATGAACTTTTCTTCATCTAAAATACTGAAATATCAAAAAATAGTAAATAAGTAAAACAAAAGGGCAATGTTTTATAGTACTAATAACTATTTTGAATCAAACTTCATGAGAGTCTAAATCACATAAGTAACATTGATAAATAAAGTCATTCTTTTGTCTTGAGCATAAAAAACAAATCGTGACAATTCTCTAAATTTTGGAAAAGATATTCAGAAGCATATATCTATTTCACAAGAGAAATTGTTAACAAAAAAAATAAATTTAGACTACATCATGTTAACGTCATATATTGGAACATTACATACTAATGTATATATTAAGTAAATAAATAATTATTATATCATCAAAATTATTTTCCTCTAGCACTCGAGGTTATTGAATATACACTCTTATGATAGAACAACTTACTTTATCAGAATAGTGGTACCTCATATTCTGCTAAATTTCGAACTCACTCAAAGATAATAAATCACACAAAAAAATTTAAAATGCAAGAAGAAGAAGAGTAGAAGATTAAAAAAATTGTGGTTGAAAAATGAGAGGAAGCCCTTCTATTTATAATCAACAAATGATAGTATGAACAAATATTTTTTGTGTCTTATCTGAAAAGTCATGACCTTTTTGAGAAGTCACAACCCTTTGGAAAAGTCACAACTCATCGAAAAATCACAACCCTTCAAAAAAAGTTACAACTTATCGAAAATGCCACAACCTAAATTAAGAATATTATAATAATTTAACATTTAAGTTAGGAGTTCATGCTTTTAAGTAATATAGCAGATATATATAGATAAATAGATATGTCAATGGATCCTCACTTACACAACCAATGCACATAATCCTAATTATTAATCATTATAATAATTTGATTTCATTAAACTAAAGATAAAGAAAAAGAAAAAAAGATGGGGGTGGAATTGTAAAGTTTTGATTAACAAGGGAGTCTATAGAGCAAATTGTAAAGTATTAGAATTATGCTTCAATTCCTAATCTGGAATTCTAGATCGGGTAAAACCTAGCATAGTAAATCAGACCCGATTTTATGTATATTCACCCTCCAGATCTCCTAAATTCTTCATAATTTTCCCAATTTAGCTTCATTTCTGCAAGATTTAATCATAATTGATACCAGAAACACTACCGCCAGCCGATTTTTTTTGGACTTGGGTGTTGAATTCGGAGTTTTGAAGTCTAATGTATTGATCTGTGAAATTTGTGAGTTATTGAATTGAAGAAAATGGCGGGGGCAAGTCAAGGAGGACCAAATATGGATCAATTTGAACTTTTCTTTCGTAGAGCTGATTTGGATCAAGATGGGAGAATCAGTGGTGCTGAAGCCGTTGGTTTTTTGAAAGGATCTAACTTGCCTCAACCTGTTTTAGCTCAGGTACCTTAAATTTTTCCCTTTTTTACTTGTTTTTGCACTTTTTATTGTTATGTTAATGTTTCTAGTTGGTTCGTGGTTGAATTGTGTATTGTATTGATCTCAAAGGGCGAAAAACAGTTCAATAAATTGTTAGAGGAATGTAAGTGAGCTTAAGGAGCATAATTGAATCAATTAAGTGTCAGAATTTCAATATACTTGGTAATGTTGAAGAACATTTGTTAGCATGAATTAGAAGGGATTCAGTGATTCACATAAGTACATACCAAACTGACTGCATTTAGATTGTATAACAATGCGCAAACTATAATGAAGAATGGCGTTGGTGAATGAATTCTTAGTTGACATGATAAGAGTGGGATTACCATGGAGAATCATCTTAGTACCCTTGGCAATGCCAATTACTGTGGAAGAGTTGATGTTCAGCTGGAAGAGTGGGAGAAGGAGGAGAATACGAAGGGATTGGAACGTGGTTCCGCTTGCTTTAATATGGGTTGTTTGGAGAGAGTGAAATATGAGAGCTTTTGAAGGACTAGAGTGGTGTTTCTCTCAGTTGAGGAGTAGTCTCCTATTCCTCATTTTCTTTTGGTGTAAACAGAAAGTTCCCAGCTGTATGACTGGGTGGAGTTTGTAGAGAATCATGTTTTGTAGATTCCTTACCTTTTGGTATACCCCTTGTATACGGCCAGTTTGGCCATGTTTATGAATGAATATACTAATACTTTTACTTGAGCAAAAAAAAAAAGAAAGAGATCTCCAATCATGTGCAGTGTCTTAAGGGGTTTCAAGATATTAGTTGTTGAAGAAGGTAAGAAGAATGAAGAGAGAGGTCGAGAATGGGAGAAGCAGAAGTAGAAGAGGAATAATTGAAGCAATTTTATTTTCAGATACTAATGGTTACCTCTTCTGTCACAGCTCTTGGTTACTTATACATCTATTTGGTTGTATTCAGGGACACAGTGAACTGATAAATGATTGTTAAAACCCACATGACTAACTAAATCTATAGAAAATCCAGGTTCAAAAAGTAGGCCTTAAAAACTCTAACCTGGGTAGTAGCAATTTCATTTGAAGAGTGATTGATTGGCATGAATAGAGGGTTTTCACAACCTGAACCTGGTACCTGTGCTAGTGAGAGGTAGTAGGTACTAGTGGAATAGTTGAAATGTTGTCCGTGACACCACTATTATCTAAAAAGAAAAGCATTTTCACAATTGACACGTTGGTGTTGGAGGTTCAAATAACTTGTAAGCTGCTCTGGGGTTGCTTTTTTATACACATTGGATGAAGATTTATCTTGTGACTGCAAGTTGATATTTTGCCATTTTGAGTTGGATGGTTCCTTTATTTCTACTAGCATTCGAAGTCGGTGATGTAGGTTTCCGTGACAAGGCACTGAAAGGAAGTTCAGCGACCTTGTCACCTCTTCTAAATGTGTAGCAGCTGTTTATTTCCTTTGTAGGATGATCCTTGGTTCTGAGATACTCTTTTATTTATTACGTACCTCTGATCGACTGATCCTTTTTGATTTCGTTTCCAAGCTAAGTTTGCTGTTTCAGACTTTTGTACTTGTGACTTCAATTCATTAGCTTTCTTTATTTTGAAGTCTCTGTTTCTCATCTTCCGTCTTATGTCATAGATTTTTTGATGGGTAAGTATGCTTATGGTATAGGTTCTTATGCATCATCTGTTTCTTTTGTTTTAAGAGACAACTTTTATCAAAGTAAGTCATTGAGGTCATTTAAAAGTCAAACTGCTGACTGGCTACCATTGGAATGTCCTTAGAAGTTCATAAGTTGCTTTTATCATGTTGGACTTACTTGATATATGATATCAAACTGTCCTTCTGGAAAAGACTTGTTGCAGAAATTGGTTGGCATTCTTGATAAATCACTCCAGCTTTTTGCCTGTGTTGGTTGACCCTTTTTTTGTTTGTTAACCGTTTGCCAGGCATTCAATTACTGTATAATGGTAATATTTTCTGCAGCTGGTGTGTTTAGAATGGTAGGATATTCTAGACAAGAAGTTCTTACTAGGCATTAGAGAAAAGCTTCTTTTGTGATGTGATTATGCAGATTTGTTTCTTTGACATACTTGCAGGAGGACTGGAATTCTTATTTTGTTATCTCTGTATTTCTACAAAACGTAAAGTTAATATGTTTTTCCTCTTTTTATTAGGTTTTCCGCATATGTCTTTCTGTTCTGTAAACCCCACTACGATAAGCTAGTGATGACTAGTTTTCTTTAAATATCTACAATTTTAAAACTCTTCCGAGGTAAATATGATTTCTTCAACTGTGCGTGCACATTGTGTATCTTCGATTGCAGATATGGACACATGCTGACCAGAGCCGTATTGGGTATCTTAGCCGTCCGGAGTTTTATAATGCTCTTAAACTTGTAACAGTGGCACAGAGTAAACGAGAATTAACACCAGATATTGTGAAGGCAGCATTATATGGTCCTGCTTCTGCTAAAATCCCTGCTCCACAGATTAACCTTGCAGCGGTTGCTTCTCCCCAATTAAATTCAGTTGGTGCTGCACCTGCACAGCAGATGGGTGCTGGTGTACCAACAGCTTCTCAAAATTTTGGCATCAGAGGACAGCTACCTCATGCAACAGGTATGAACCAACAATATCTAACTTCTCAAGCCGGCAACTCAGTGAGGCCACCTATTCCTACTGCAGCTACTGCATCACGTCCCCAGCAATTTGTTGCTGGCATGAATTTCCCCAGGGGTGGTAGTTTTACAGGTCCTGGTCTTCCAAACTCGAACAGTTCAAATGACTATCTTGGGAGCAGACAAGCAGCAATATCCACTGGACCTACTATGCAGCCTCCTAATAGAGGAATGAGCCCTTTGGTCGCTCCAGTTCCGCAAACTCTTCAGGGATCTCTTTCACTACCTTCCATGACAGAAGCTAATACAAAAGCTACTGGTAATTCTGGAAATGGTTTTGCGTCGGACACAATGTTTGGAGGTGAAACCTTCTCCGCAAGCCAATCTGTACCAAAGAAGTCTTCGTCTACTCCAAACTTTTCTCTGATGAGTGCACCCACTTCTTCAGCTATGGTTCCAGCAACCACCGAGTCTCAAGCTTCAGCCAAGCCTGACCCCTTTGCTGCATTTAATACTCTTACAAGGTCATCTCCTGGGAATCAGCAGCAAGTAACCCCATCTGTGTCTAAACCTAATCAACAGGTTTCTGTTCAGAATATTTTGCCAGTGTCATCATCTGGAACTCCAGCGGGTTCTGTCCCTCCTACTCCTGAGCAGCCACAAGTTCCTTGGCCAAAAATGACAAGAGCAGGAGTTCAGAAGTATGCAAAAGTGTTTATGGAGGTGGATTCAGATAGAGATGGAAAAATTTCCGGTCAGCAAGCACGAGATTTATTCTTGAACTGGAGACTGCCAAGAGGTAAATTATCATTTTTGCAGCCTTTAGTGTCTATTTTCTTGGGTGACAAGCTTGCTATCGTCAGAATTATTTATTTCCTTTATCCTTTTCTTTTTAGTTATGCACTTTCAACGAATCTTACTCCACGACATAGCTCGAATAACAACGAGTACAATCTGGCTTTTAGATAAGAGTCTGATTTACTCACCGGATTTCATCTTATAAATTATATTATAGTCTACCATATTCTGTATGTTATAGAACTGTGTTTGTAAGGGGACCCCCCCCCTCACACACGGAGCAAAGGGGGAAAGGGCCATTGTTGGGCTTCTGGGAAGAAGGGTCAAAGGGATGGTGTTTAATAATATCAAAAAAATGAACTTGTCGAAGTTTGAAAGAGTTATTTATCTTTCTCTCTTGGACAAGCTTAAAATCTGAGAGAAGTCCCTTTTAAAACTAATCCGTGCAAATTTGAGGTTCAGAGATTCTTTTTTTGTGTTCGATCATTCTTTTTTACTACTTGGTCATGTTTTATCAGATGCACAATACAAATGTGAACATCCTTATTCTTGGTTCATATGCTCTAAGTTGGATTGCTGCCACGATTTATTGGAGAGCTATCAGAGTCCAGAAATGTTTTATTTTGGTATCTCAGAACTGTTGGATTATTTTTCCAAATTATACATGTCATTTTGATTTTGATATTGTAAAAAGTTTTTTATTTTTTGAATATTCTCTAACTTCAAGTTTTTGGACTTTGAATCCTGATCAAGCTACAAATTAACTTACTATTTTCGCTCTTAGCCACTTATTTTATTTTAAAGATTTGTACATTAATACTCCATACTCCCCTTAAAAAAAGCATGCCAAGCGTCAAACCATGTACCTACTTGTCTTATTTATTGTCATTTGGAGTTTGTTTTACATTTGTAATGTTCAGTAATATCATTCGTGGTTTCTGTCAGAGGTCTTGAAGCAGGTGTGGGACTTGGCTGATCAAGATAATGACAGCATGCTCTCTTTGAGGGAGTTCTGTGTAGCTCTGTATTTGATGGAACGATATAGGGAAGGCTGCTCTCTTCCATCTACTCTACCGAATAGTGTTATGCTTGATGAGACTCTGCTGGCCCTAGCCGGTCCGCCCACTGCTGCTTATGGAAGCACTGGCTGGGGACCTGCTTCTGGTACTACCTAAACCACATTTTAGCTGTTTTAAGGTTCGACCACTTTGTTGGTATACTGAAGTTGTTTCATCATTCTGGTTATGCTTAGGTGTAAGACCTCCACAAGGGATGCCTGGTGTACAGCCAGTTGCACATCCTGGATTAAGACCTCCTATGCAGGGGGCATTACCTCAGTCTGACCGAGCGATGCAATTTAATCAGCAAAATCCTAGAGCCACATCAATGAATAATTCTCATATGGACCAACTAAGTAATGGGGAGCAGAATATGTCGGAGTCTAAGGGAGAAGAAACAGCAGCAGGAGAGAATAAGGTATTATTTCCTTTATATTCTAGGTAATTTGTCTCCTCTGTGGGTTTTCTTGTAATAGGGTTACAGTAATCTTGAGTGCACCTACTGAGTAAAAGAATGATTTTGATTACAATTGCCCCTCAACCTGGGGAGATTGTTATCCTCAAGACTCCCGGATTAAATTCAGGTAGGTAGTTATTGTGTGCAGCTTAATGCGGATAATGATTCCTGAAGAAAATTAAATCAAGCTATTGACGATAGTGCAGCCTCTCCTAGCTTCCCCCTGTCCAGAAACTTAATGTGTCTAACAACTACTATTAGGCTGTTTCAGTGCCATACCATCTGATACTTTTTCAAGACTCAATTGATTAGAACGTTACGAACTTAGTCTAGTCAGCTAATTAGCTACAAAGAAATCTAGGATGCGGGCATATTCAGGTTTAGAGCTGTCTGTGTGTTGAATTTTAGCACTCTATCTACTTCACGAGTATTATTGTCGTAGTTAACCTAATTCCTTTGTTTGATAAGGATGAAAGCAAGGACAAGATGCTTCTGGATTCCAAGGAGAAGCTTGAATTCTACCGCACAAAAATGCAGGATCTTGTGAGTAGTTGCCGCCTTCAATGTACAGCATTGTTGCATTTCTATTGTTTCCAGTTGCTTTTTCTCAACTATCACCTGCTCTTTATGTTATATTTATCTCTTCATTTTAATCCCCATCTCATCCATTTTTATTGGGCTTTCCTCCAGGTTTTGTACAAAAGTAGGTGTGATAATCGGCTTAATGAAATCACTGAAAGGGCATTGGCTGATAAACGTGAGGTACTGTTTCAGCCCATTGATCTCTCTCTCTCTCTTTTGAAGTTCATAATTTGTTTGGTTTCAATTTCTCCCTTCTTATGCACTTTTTCAATTGATGAGTTATTTTAGGCTGAGCTGCTTGGCAAAAAATATGAAGAGAAGTACAAGCAAGTTGCAGAAATTGCTTCTAAACTGACAATTGAAGAGGCATCATTTCATGATACTCTAGTAAGATTTTGCTCCATATATTCTTTCAAATGTGTACTATAGTTATATATCCCAGCTCCTTCACAAATCTAAAGATTTGAGTTTACTGCTGCAAGATGCTATACACATAAGAATAAACCATTCCTTCCCTGCATCTCTATGATTAAATGCCTTCCCGGCTTCTTCTAGTGTTCCAATGCTTTAATTGTTTAGCTGGCTTGTTTACAGCATATACTAGCTTGTCATTTGTTTTATTCTTTTCCTAGTATTTAGTGCTTGTTGACTTGTTGGAGCATATTAGTTTCATATTCTTGAGATAAAAGGAAAAAAATTCCCCTATTCAGGAGAGAAAGCTGGAGTTACAACAGGCAATCACTAAAATGGAACAAGGTGGCAGCACTGATGGTATACTTCAGGTGAAGATAACAGACCTTATTACTTTGGTTACTCAGGTAAACTGTTGGGAGGTGTGTGTTTCCATAGGAACTTATGCGATGCTTCGGGCACTTTTGGTTGTCTAGGTCCGCGCTGATCGCATACAACATGATCTTGAGGAGCTACTGAAGGCCTTGGTGGATCGTTGCAAGAAACATGAGCTTAATATGAAGTCAACTGCGTTAATTGAACTCCCCTCTGGTAAGTTGTTTTCCCCTTGTTTTTCTACGTCTTGACAGTTCGTTCTCTGTTTGTTCTGTTTTTCCTGTTCCTACTGAGTCTCTTTTGAATTCTGAATGAACATCCTACTCTGGGTAAGAAGTCAACCCTACCAATTTCATCTGCATATGTGCTTAATGTCATTTCAGTTCTTGAGGTCCTATGTTTTCTGTGTTTGCTACTCAGATAATACAATTGGAACTCATTCTTGCTCAATTCTTGCAGTTATTATTGAAAATTGAATATTTTTCAATGGGTTTTTATTTTATTGTGTTGATGTTGTTTATTAAGATTTTTTTTAATTGAAAGCTCGAAGATAATTGGTAACTTTTCAATTTGTTGCATTACATTTGTTTATTATATTTTCCATTTAACTTTTTTAGTCTGAAATGGTCTTCTCCTTCTCAAGGCTGGCAACCTGGAATACCGGAGATATCAGCTGTTTGGGATGAAGATTGGGATAAATTCGAAGATGAAGGTTTGCTTTCTTGAATATATTCCCTCCCTCTTTTCCTGTTCTTCGTCAGTTGTCTTTCTGGCACCATATAAGTTGCATAATGTTTGACGTATGTGCATCCCTATATCACTTTCTGCAGGATTTTCTTTTGATGTTGCTGTGCCTGCAAATTCCAAATCCACATCTATTCAGAAGGAAAGTTCTCCGACTCATCGCGAATCCCCTGATTCTATGTCAAATGCTGATGCCAAGTCAGAAAACCATTCCGCTAAAGGAAATAATAGTACTATTGAGACTGATTTGATGTATATGCATAGCGACGAAGAGTCAAAAAGTCCACAGGGCAGTCCACGAGAACGAACAGCATTTGATAGTCCATCTGGTGAATACTCTGATAACCATTTCGGCAAGAGCTTTAAAACGGAATCTGAAACTGATAGGTATAATTTGGCTATTACATGCAATATTTTCCATCTGTATTTTTCCATTTCTACTAGTTCCAAATTTTCATAGTTTATGAAGCTTTCAGAACTTTGATGTCCGGCACAACGTCTGTTTAAATCTAGGAGGGAATGCTTGATGCATGTTTCACTTTGTCTGAATCGTTTTGATCAGTGTCTTTGACCACTGCTCACTAGTGTCTTCATGCGTCCTTAGCATGTCTTGCGTCTGTCTCATTAGTTTGTAAATAAATTAAAACAGAATATGGCATTTTATGTTCTGAATAGTAAAGCTGAAATGTACTGTTAATTAATTATACCTTTATCAAGATTTATGCTCAGTCTCACTCCATTCTGGTTTTGAATGTTAAATAAAGCTCCTTATTTATCTCTATAATATCTACTAATTCAGCGCGTTGCCCTTAAAACGAAGTCCTCCAAAAGCAGAGAGGCTGCCCACCCACAGTAATAGAACAAAAACATCCCATGCTTCTCTCATCCTTGCATCATCAAAGTCCCTTTCTTGTCCCCTTTCCCCACCCATCCCCTGCTCCCTTGTCTTTCTTATTCCAAAGGAAAAAGAGAGAAAAATCATTTTATTCTTTCCTGGCTGAAACATCTCATCTTGACCTCAAATCCTTCATGGTAAGCATTTTGAGTTGGTAACCAGAGCAAGATAGCACTGAGGATAGTGGAGTAGTTGCTATATGGTTATGCCAATGAAAGGGGATTGTCACAGTGAGTACAATTTTCTGGACGACTAGGACTTTGTACCCATAGTTTTGTTGCACTAATCAACTTGAAACTTCTTTTGCTTCATTGAACTTTTGCCTCTCAGTTAGTTTTATAAGCAAAAAGAGCCTCGTAAGTTTAAACTAGTTATAGCTTCTTTTGGTACTAAAATCTAAAAGTAGCTAATATGATCAGCATAAACCTTAGGGGAAGTATGTGCAAGTACCTTGAGATTTTGTATTAACTCTGACTTTTGAGGAAATTTCTAAATTGATCATGGGAAGGGGAAAAAGATAATCATGACTTAAGGTAGGAAAATGCTCAAGTATGTTATAGTGACCCATATATCTCTTGAATGCATGTTTTTCCTCGTCTCATTAAAAAGGTAGAAAAATGCTCAAGTTTTTGCACTAGACAGATGATTGGCAATTTGCCTTCTGTTTAAGAGCCGCTTTTCAAGGCTTGGCGAATATTTTCCTTTAAGGTAATTACCAAGGAGAAACTTGAATAGTTGGGTGGGCGATAAACAACCATTTGTTTGTACTGGCATTTTATACATGAACTTTGGCTCTTTGGTTGGATTGATGTATATTGAAATGGTGAAGTTACCTACTAGCACAAACATGTTTCTTCAGTGCCCTCATTGAGAGTCATGTCTCACAAGCTTTTATTTCTGTTTGTCCTTGATCTTGTCGGACATGCCGTCTCTGTACTTGTGCCAGAGGTCTATAGCTAGCTTTGCATCATTCTTATTCATGTCCTTTTCTTCTTCCCTTTCATTGGGTTAACAGATTTGATGAACCTGGCTGGGGTACGTTTGACAATAATGATGATGTGGATTCTGTTTGGGGTTTCAGTGCTAAGGTGAGTAGGCAAACCCTTAATCAGATTTAGTTTTGTTCAATGTTATTAGATGTTGCATGTCTTGTCATTTTGCAAATATGTGCAAGTGCTGACTATTCCACTTAACACCTAATCTGCTGTATAAGTAATCTGAGACAAAATGTTAGTAAGCGGTAATGCTACTTCCTTTTCCCATTCCTATATATAATTGATAATTTTGTTTTTGAGAAAGTAACAACTTGTCTCCTATTTCCAAAGAATCAGAAACCTGTCACAACAAGTTACAGGTTTCCTAATTACAATTGAGGTAGAGTATCAAGAAGATCTTCAACCCTTCAACAAAAATTACAAAGAGCTTAAGACATCTCTAACTGATTCTGGATCTTCCATATACTCCTGTTTACACCAAACATGAAACAACACTAAATAATTCATCTTCACCTATTATGTGAAATAACATCTTCTTCTTAATAAAACAAGATATCCTAGTTTATATTTTATAAGGGAACATTTTCTATCGTTTCCCTTTATTATTTGCTTATTATGAGTTTCCGATAGTTGCATTGTGTATCTTGGTCGCATAATTCCTGCTTCACTGTTGTACGCACCCAATAATGATCTCAATTGCACAGTTGTATTTTGCTTTTTGATACTCCATCTGTTGATGTTGATGGAATGCTAGTTTGCTCTGTTGCACAGTCTCCCTGTACATAGACTAATAATATCCTGCAGGAGCCTGATCATGTCAAGCATGGAGAGAAACATTTCTTTGACTCAACTGATTTCGGTGCAAGTCCAACAAGGACAGAATCTCCTGGGGCTGAAAGTAGATACCAGAAGAATAGCCCATTTACCTTTGAGGATTCAGTTCCTGGCTCACCACTTTCAAGAGCGGGAACTTCTCCGAGATATAGTGTAGGATCAAAAGATCCTTTCTTTGACAGTTTCTCAAGGTATGATTCCTTCAGTACAAATGATCGTGCATCTTCCCCACGAAAGGAGACTCTCACGAGGTTTGACTCCATAAGTAGTGCCAGTGGTTTTGATCATAGTCGAGGATACTCATTTGATGACGCTGACCCATTTGGATCCACTGGACCATTTAAGGTCTCATCTGAGAGTCAACACCAAGAAAAGTTCTGATCATTGGAGTTCGTTCTAGTTTGTGGCCATGATTTGTTATATTTGATTACCGTTGGGCCATTGTTCCTCAGCGTTTTCCATGCCATCTATTTGCACGTGTGTGTTGTATAGTTTAGAAGGACAGGTAAAATCTTGTCTTGATAAGATACAGTTTATATTGGTTTTCCAAATGTTTGAAGAATTCCAGTGTAGTCTGGTCTTCATGACAGAAAATCCATTTTTTCCGGGGTCAAGTTATTTTAGTCATGTTTTTTCTGCTCAGAGGGGAAAATGAGAAAGGGAAAGGGGATGAAGGGTTGGGTTTTGTAATTCATTTTTTGCGATGTACTGTTCGAGGACTGCAATATGTTTGTATCACAGTTTTTTTCGTTTGATATACTTGATTGTATCAAATGGTTTGCCACTCGAAATAATTTTTTTCTAGTGCTGATCAGCGGCAATTGAAAGAGTCGTGAGTTGACATTTATTTCTTTGTCAAACTACCACCAATTAAATTATTTATGAAAATAAATATCATCAAATAATCAAAATCTAAATACTCAAAATATCATCAAGTCAAAGTTTGACATTTAAATCACCTCCTTCTCCAACTTCTTACTCCCAAATAGAGTTTTCCATAGTTTCACTATTTTCAAATCGGAGGATTAAAATCACTAAACTAATTTGTTTTTCAAAAATAAAAATAAAATAAGAATGAACACAATAACATTAGTTTAAAAAAAACAATGACCAAGTAAAAAGAGCGAAAGATTTTTTTTTTTGAAGGAAGACATACATGCCCAAGAAATATGGGTAAGCTAATGATGGCAGGGAAGATGAGATTAAAAAAAATTAATACATGAGTTTTTATATTTTTTTCAAAATAAGTCAAATTGGGAGTGCCACATAACAATTTTACGTTGGTCTAAAGCTATATGAACAGTCCTTCACACGTCCATATTTCGTGACAACACGAGTGATGTTAAAATTAGTCAAAAGGGTATATTTATTGTGGATTCAGATGGTTTCGTGGGGGTAATAGGACACTTGCAAAGTTAAGCTGTCTTTTTTAAAATTCGAAACAATTCAGTGTTGAGTTTATGTCTTTTCTCAATATAAGTTTATACAGTAGCTTCAGCCGAAGTTAATACTTCTCCGGTTACTGCCACCAATTCCCCTCGCTCCGTCTCTTTCTCCGGCCAACTCCGGTGGTATGTTCCTCTCTGTTTGTCTCAGTTGAAGTTTTTTTTTTAATTGTTTGATTAATTATTGATAGGTTTAGGTAAATTGGAGATGGACATTATAATTAAAAAGTATCAGCAGAGATTCAGGAAAGTGAAGGAAGAGATGGAGAATTGGAATGAGCTACAATCTCGATTAATATCTCAGTTCACCAATGCCTCTTCCATCATTCAGAGGTTACAGGTACTTCCCCCAGTTTTTTACCCAAAATCCAATGTCTCGAAATCAGTGGCTGAGTCCGGATTTTTATTGAGGTGTTCAAAATATGAAAAAGAAATATGCGGAGAAGCAAAGAGATTCAATATCTGTAAATATTGAGGGCTTTTGAAATAGCTCATAAAAGAATACATTTTTATGCAGATTCTTCAGGATTCCAAGAATTATGGTGCTTTGACATGTGTTGAAGGCATTCAAGAAGCTGTCTTGCTTAAACAAATGAATTCTCTACAAACTATCTTGCTTTCAATGAATGAAACTATGTAGGTCTTTCTATTCCATGGTTCTAAGTTATGTCAATCCAAACTAATACTTTTTCCATTTGGGGGCATTCTAATACCAAAAAAAGGTCTGTTATGTTAAAGTAGTGTTTATCTTGAAATAGTGATACTCAAGTCTCTAACTAGAGCAAATTAACTACTGGAAAACACACTCTTTTGTCAGTTTTAAAACTCAAAATATTGTTGTTTGACCTTTTTATATTTGTTTCAGTATTGTTAAAAGAAAAAAGCGTAAAAAAGCTCTATGGTTGGTTGGGGCTTTAAGCACAAAGGGAGAATAAAACGTGGGTTTAGTGAAAAAAAAGGTGCAAATGGAGAAAAAATACATGTATGGTTAGTTCAAGTCTAATAATTATAAACATGAAAAACAAATATATGGACAGTGAAATTGAATATTTTGTAATGATAAAGT
>JAJOOR010009732.1:0-16354 GCA_036250505.1 Solanum acaule
TGTCTCCGCCCCCTTTTTCATTTAAAAGTTTGTGAAAGTATCTTCGCCATCTTTGCTTGATGGAGGTCTCATCCACCAATACTTTGCCTTCCTCATCCTTGATACACTTCACTTGGTCCAAGTCGCGTGCCTTCCTCTCTCTTGCTTTTGTGAGCCTATACAATTTCTTCTCCCCCCCTTTGTCCCCCAGCTCGACATACAAGCGTTCGAAAGCTGCCATCTTAGCCTTCGTAACTGCTAACTTAGCTTCTGTCTTTGTCGTCTTATAAACTTTCTTAAGCGTCCGCTTCTCTTCCTCGTCTACGCACTCCACCAACTTTGTGTATGCAGCCTTCTTCGCTTCCACTTTGCCTTGGACTTCCTCATTCCACCACCAATCTCCTTTATGGCCTCCAAATATACCCCTTGATACCCCCAACACCTTTGAAGCAACTTCTCTAATGCAACTAGCTGCTTTATTCCACATGGTGTCCGCATCCCCACTACCACTCCAAGCCCCCATCTCACTCAACTTCTCACCCATCTCCCGAGAAAGGTCAGGGGTCAAGCCACCCCACTTAATCCTCGGTCGATCAGATACAATCTTCTTCCTCCTATCCCTCTTAATTGCCAGGTCCATCACCAAAAGCTTGTGTTGGGTAGCAAGATTTTCACTTGGGATAACCTTGCAGTCCTTAAAGAGGCTTCTATCACCCTTCTTAAGGAGTAAGTAATCTATCTGAGTCTTAGCTACCGAGCTACGAAAGGTAACTAAGTGGTTCTCTTTCTTCGGAAAGCATGAGTTAGCAATCACCAACTCAAATGCCTTAGCAAAATCCAGAAGCGAAGTTCCACCCCCATTTCTCTCCCCAAAACCAAAGCCTCCATGAACATCATCAAAGCCATTAGAAGTTGCCCCGATATGACTATTAAAATTTCCACCAATGACAATTTTCTCGGTGATCGGTATACCTCTAACTACCTCATCCAAATCCTCATAAAAGAGCTTTTTGGCCTCCTCGCCCAAGCCCACTTGAGGTGCATAAGCACTAATAACACTCAAAGTACAACCTCCAACAACTAGCTTAACCAACATCAACCTATCATTGATCCTCCTAACCTCCACCACTTGCTCCCTCAAATCCCCGTCTTCTAAATACCCACTCCATTTCTATCCTTAGAACCTCCTGAGTACCACAACTTAAACCCGTCGACATCTCGAGCTTTGGAACCTACCTATCTAGTCTCTTGGACACAAGCTATATTTATCTTTCTCTTCTTGAGAATTTTCACTAGCTCTATGGACTTCCTCGTCAACGAACCTATGTTCCAAGATCCTACCCTCAATTTATGGGAACCCGTAACCCAATTACCACTATTTTCCCTCGTCCTCGGCCTCAACCGAAGACATGACTCCAAACCACCATCAGTTACCAAATCCACTAGAAAGATATTGAATCTAATGTAGAATCTACACAGGAGTACACTTCAAAACAATTCTGCAACAGGTGACTACTCTAAAAGCCAGATAGCAACAACTAACTAATCGATCAAGTATAGTGTAATCTCCAAAAGACACGAAAGCACAACTATACTATATGCTGAAGCACTGATCTGAACTATAGAAGAAAACGAGAGAGTATATGTAAGATGGAGCCCTGATCTGAGCTAAAATGCTATCAGGAACAGCCAAAAAAATAATTTAAACACTCCAAATAATCAGGGTATATTGCACAATGCACAATCAGATAGCCTTAAAAAAAATCTACTCCTATGCTCTTCAAATTATCGAAAGTAGGGTGTGTTTACCTACCAAGCACGAGTAATTTACCTAATAAAAAGGGTTTCAATGTAGAAAACAAGATCACAAAATCTGCAAATGGCCCAGAAAAAAGGTTCAGAGCAAAAAAGAAAGGGAGACAGGATAGATAGCACCTGGTCGGTGGCAATGGAGGGCTTCGGTGGTCTTTGGGATTTTTCCGGCCAGATCTGGTCGGTCTCGCCGGTGAATGCCTTGCCTTCGCCGGAGTTAGTTGCTTGTCGCTCGCTGCTCAGAACAGCTGGAGGTCCTGTTTGTTGTTTTCGTCCTCACCGGAACAACGGAGAACAGAGAAAGAAGCTCATCGGTCGGAGCTGGTCCTCGCGATGGTTCTGGCCGGTGCAGCCTCCGCTTGCTGGCTAGGAGCACGGATCGGAGGCGGAGCCCAATTGCCGGCTGGTTTTCGCGGCTGCTCGCTGATCGGTGCTTCGCTGACCGGCATTGATCGGTGAAGAAGAAGAAGAAGCAGACCGTCGGTGCAGTAGAAAGACAGAAGAGCAAGTAGTGGACATATATTCACAAAGAGCCTAGACAACATGAGGTTTATAAGATTTCAAAAAGCGCTTGGAATGATTGAAAGAGAAAATAAAGTTGGTGCTAAGGGGGAGTGTTAAGAAATCATCACCAACTTAATTAATATCCATGACATTTCAAAGAAGAATCTATAATATTCAAGAGTTATAAAGAAATAAAGGAAGATCTCTAGAATGAGTATTCTAGAGAGAAAAGTCTAGGAATGTTCTAGAAAAGGTAGTTCTATTGGTAGTTAGAAGAACATTCTAGAATATATATAGTAGCAAAACCCTTAGTTAAATTCTTCCATCACCACCTATAAATAGAGGTGGTTCATTCGAGTTGTATCTAACCAAGTAAGAAAACAAGAAAGAAAGTAAGCAAAAGAGCAAACAACAAGTGAGTGAGAAATAAGAGAGAGTTATTGCTAGAGTGTGAGTGCAAGAAATATTTGTCTGTAAGAATTGTAAGACCGAAGCGGGTTCTTACTTTGATATAATAAAATTTAAGTTGTGAGAAATCAATTGTGCCCATCTGCACAAACAATATCCAACATTGTTCTCATTGTATACTATAAATAATAGAAAAAATTACCTATATACACACCTTTTTTCCCCATAATTTCCATTATTCCCTACTAGTTCTAAAATTTTCCAAAATCTCTTATTTTTTAGGACAACACAAAACTGCCGGATACATAATACACACGATTTTTTTCTCCCTTTTTCAACAAATCTTTCCACAGTTACTCCATTAATCCATTTATGAATTTAAAATCTTTTCTCTTTTCAATTAATGATTTCAAGTTATTCAAGAGGTGGATCTCTTTTCAAGACTTCAGTTTTCATTTTTTTTTAGTTTTTCATCTTCAACATTGCTTACACCTCTAAGATTGACCAAACAGATGAAAACATAGCAGCCTCCATGCTCTTCGCAATAGATTTCAGGCATTCAAGTGTTTCACCTGGAACTAATGTGAAAAAGAAGGCATATTTCATATCAGAACAGATCTGATAGGTGCTTGTTTGTTTCCTTCCTTTAGGTTTGTATGAGAATGGATTTTTGTGTCTTTTAGGAACATCCCATATAATTCAAAGACTGATCTATATAATTAGTAAATAATAATGCCTTCATTTCAACATTATGATACATTACAATTTTATCATGTACAATGTATCATGTTCAAATTACTAAATTATCTTACGGCTATAGTTTGGGATACATTAATTATATTTTTAATGTATCTAGTCAATTTTGTTTCTTAATCAATGTATAATGACTTTTTTTTAACACTATGATACATTACAATTTTATCATGCACGGTGTATCATGTTCAAATATTAGCTTTCATACATAACTTTAATTAGTTTTGATACTTGATACAAAACTTCTACCAAATGTATCATTTATCAAAAGTTTGATTAAAAAATTGATTTTTTTTGGAAGAATGGAAAGAAGAATTTTGGGATCTAAAAACACATTACATATACATCAAACTAGTAATGTATCATGACTTATATATCAATGTACAAATTAAAAAAATTAAAAAACAAAGGGTATACATAGCAAATCCAAACAACTTGAATCAAAATTGAAAGGATCTTCAATGAACTTGAAAATTCAAAAGGAAATCGTTTGTCCAACAATAATTCCATCACTTTTGTATCCTTCACAACTCATCTCGCTAACCCAAAATTTCGACAACAGTTTATGAATCAAATCTGAAAGGTTTCTTCGCTGAACGGGGGGGAGGGGAGCAATTTGAAATTTTGCATTTTTTAGTTCTCGATTTGTCTCTATATGATTGAGAGTAAGAACGTAATTTATGGGATTTAATTAGATTTTCATATTTTTATTTCCTTTTTAGCGCAACAGAAGAATTCTTCTTTGTATTAGAATTAATGTATCCGGAAGGTTCAAATTTTAAGGGATTATTGTAATTAGAAAAAGAGTAGGGATAAGATGTAATTTACTCTTTACACTATGAGATTTATGTAAGTTATACTAAAGAAAAAAGACATAAAATCACCACTGAAGTTGTCTCGAATTTTCAAAAAGACACCTTTACTTTGCAACCGTCCTATTACCCCACTAAACAATTATGAACTTATATTATTATATTATTTTTCAATCAACCCCAAATTTTAAGAAGCAAGTGTGTTCACACACCAATCATTACATGACATGTGTTAAGTTAATTAAAAGTTAATTTTTTTCTTCTCTTAATTTTTGACTTATTTTAATTTTGATTTCATCTTAAATTCCACTTCATTCATCCCTCCATTTTCTTTCTTTTTCTTCACCTCCCACCTTCACCCCACCTCCACATCAAGTTGAACCCCTCTCCCTTTTTTTTTCTTTTCTTTTTCTTCTTCTTCTCCAATCAAATTCTTTATTTAGTGATTTGTTTTTATAAAAAAAGAAGTCATATTATTTTCTAGACTTTATTGAATTATTGATAACAAAACTAATTATTTTTCTAAGAAAAATTAAAATTTTGAAGGTATCATCAATTACTCTTTTTCATATAACTTCAAAATTAGAAATGATAATTTTAAAAGAATCAATGAATTCCCCGAAAATTGAAAGAATTTGATTGAAATCGGATTAAAAAAAACTATATGATACCTCCTAATCATCTTGAAATCTAATGGGTTTATCAAATTGTTCGAAATGTAAGAAAATATTTAGATAAAGTTTTAAAATTAAATAGAGTAAAACTAATAGTAGTAAAAAAAGGAAGGTGAAGTTGTAGTAAAAATGGTGACATTAGAAGTGAGAAGTTTCAATGGAGATGACAATGAATTTTTGAAGAAGAAAGAAAGAGAAAAAATAATAAGGAAAAAAAAGGTTAAAATAATAAGAAAATATATTTTATGATAAAATAGTTGTAAAAATAAAATTATAGTAGTTATTTTAGGTTGCTCACTCTCTTTGAGAGAGTGCACACACTCTCTATGTAAGGTGGACAAAAAATGGTGTAATAATATCAATTCAAGATTGTTTAGTGGGGTAATAGAACTCCCGCATAGTTAAGGTGTCTTTTTGAAAATTCAAGACAAGTTCATGTGTCATTTATGTCTTTTCTCTATACTAAATAATAAAAGGGAAAAGAAGCTTCATAGAAGATTGAAGCATTACCAACTCATTTGGTACTCAAATTTCTTCTAATATAAGATATGATTATTTATGTGAAAATCTCACACTTAACTCCAACTTTATATATAGTCTGCTTTTACGTATCTCCAATATTAATAGCTTCCCTCTCATATTTATACTCTTTAAAAAATAACACTAAAAGAAATAATAAAATTAAATTGTTTTTCAACAAACGCCTGATTTAATATCGTGATACGATTTAAACTATTTTTTGCCTTCATTTTGAACTTATAAATTGGACCCCCAATTTTAATTCCGTTTTATGACTATGTTCTTGGAATGATACAAATATTTGCCAGCCAAAAATTGATAATTCATTTGAGGAGTGTTTCCTTATTGCCTAGACCACCTTGAAAATTTCAGAATATGACTCAATATCTACCTCTTATTTTGACTTCATTCCCATTTCATCATCCATCCCTATTTAATTGGTCATGATTTTAATAAACTTTTATTTCATGAAGTTCTTGAGAGTAAATATATGTGTACCCCATTGAAATTAAAATTCTATATACTCTTACATAAAAATAGATTTATACAATGAGACTTAATTATTTTATGAAAAATTATTCAATATATATTGAGAAGTCAATTAAATTAACCATTTAATTAATTAATAAACAGGAGAACAAAAGTTAAGATCAGTGGAAGATAAAGTAATCAAATACTCTATCCGTCCACTTTTATTTGTCATGTTGCGCTTTTCGAAAGTCAATTTGATTAATTTTTAAAGTTTAATTAGATTACATTAATTCGATATTTTAAACAAAAAAGAATTAGATATTCAAAAATTATACGAAAAGTACTATAAATTGCAAATTTTTGCATTTCAATATGATGAAAATATATATCGTAAAATATTAGTCAGAGTTTTTATAGTTTGACTCTAAAAAAGGAAACTATGACAATTAAAAGTGGAAGGATGTAGTAGTAGGATTGATCTTAATTTTTGTTGATTTCTTTATTGAGATATGTGATGACATTAAATCTTTTAATTAATGTTGAATGATCGTAGTATCTTATAATTTTTTCAAAAAGAAAATAGTATTTTCTTTTGATAGCTTATGATTCTTCCAAGAAGAAAATAGTAGTTACTTTTAATATTTGAATGTTAAGAAAGGATCATTTCTAAATTTGATGGTGGTGATTATTATCGCGCGAAGCACGGCGCAAATTATTTTTTTAAACGCAAGGAGCAAATTAACTGCTCCTTCCGTTTATTTATACTTGTCATTGTTTGACATAACACATTCATTAAGAAAATATTTATTGGTATACGTATTTTTTTACCAAATGATTCCTATTAAATGATATTTAGTATTAGGTCTTGAAAATTGATTTGTAAAATAAGTATTTAATACTGAGGGTAAAACATGAAAAAAAAATTGTCTTTTCTTGATATGTCAAAAGTGACAAGTAAACGTAAAAATCTATTTTAAGAATAAGTGATAAGTAAAAGTGAACAGAGGGAGTAGTTTCCTAATAATAGGAAATAATAATTAAATGATGATTTTGTTTCGCGTGGAGCAAACTAACCAGTTCCTACTAGAAAATACTCATCTGTTCGTTTTTATATGTCACCTTTTTAGATTTTACTTGCACAAGAAACTAAGTAAGTTTACAATTCTACTCTTATTTAATGTTTTTTTGAAGTCAACTTTTCAATAAATGACAAATAAATGCATTTTTCATTTTTAATTTGTTTGTTGAAATTTCTTTTTCAAATTAAGATTTTATAGAGTAATGTAATGGTGAAAGTAATTAATCAATATATGAAGTAATTAGAATGAACATTAATTACTTATTAGTTTTTCTAGGTTGGTCAAATATCTATTTTCAAGACTAATTAACTATCAAGGGTATAATAAAAATAATATTGTAATTTATGCATTGATTTTATAAAATGACAAGTATTATGGACCAACTATTTATAGTAAAAATGACATATAAAAAGAAACTGAGGAAGTACTAATTAAATGACAATTTTATCCAATGTTGTATTTATTTCTAAATGATAAAAAAGTTTATCAATTTCACTTGAGTTATGGAATAAATTCATTCCTAAATTTTGACCTAAATATAAGGTGCATCTTGTATTACCTCAGTGAACAAAATATAACTCTCCTCAGTGAACAAAATATAACTCTCTTCATCTTTCAGCTTGACAAAATAATAATAACACGTTATTACTCACTTGTTCAAGAAGAAATGAAACAAAGTCTGTCAAGCAACGAGAATACTTTTATTGTACTTGTAGCGCATACTGTTTGCAATAAATTATAAAGTGATAGAAAATATTTTACAATTACAAATCAAAATATGAAGAAACAAAAATATTTTATTAAAATAATATGGATATAATTTTGTTCCTCCCTTGATTCTTCTCTCTCAATTTTCTCCGTGATTTGAGGGTCGTTAGTGACATACTTCTTGAAGGAGGATAATTTAGACTTGATCTCCATGAAATAATTTGTGGATCTTCTTGAAATATTTGATTATTAAGAAGAGTTTGACATATCTTGATCCCTTTATGAATATCTCACGAGTTTGATCCCTGAATATTACATGAATTATCGAAATGTCTCTTAAGAGAATATAATACCATTTATATAGGCATAAATTAGAGTTTAGAGGAAAGTAGCTCCAAAAACCCTAACTGAAATAGAAATCATGTTGTAGAGTCCTACAAAATTTTGATCTCTACACATTATAACCGCTACAATCAAAAGATTCATCAATCAAGGAAGGTGAATATAACAACTACAATCAGTTGACCTGAATCAAGATTCATCAATCAAGGAAAATGACAATCAACAAGAATTCAATAAAGAGATCAAGGACAATCAAAGAGGAAACCGAAGATTAGCCTTAACATTATTCTTGGAAAATAAGGATTTCCATTGACTTCTTTTTCAAAGATCAAATATCTTGGGTTGCTATCTCTTCATATAGAAGATTCAAGTCTCAACACTATAAAAGTTGTGTTTGCCAAAGAAGAAGGTGTACAACGAGTCTTACTCATCCTACATTCTCTACTCTACTTTTAACAAGCATTATATACTTAGTTTCTACAGTGTAAACAAAAAAATATTGTTGGTAAGACTTTGTATCAAAAGAAAAGAGAAAGAAAAAGATTGAGTATAGACATAAGAACTGTACTCAAAACTTGTACACACTACAAAGATTCTAAAGGCAAGAAGAAAACACCCTTGCAACACAAGCACACTGGACGTAAGATCCACATTGTATCCCAACTAGTATAAGAACATCTTGTGTCAATCTTACTTTCTGCACTTTCAAGTCTGTTTATTTATTCCTGGAAACAACAGGTGACTAGTGACTTTCATAAGTTGACTATTCAACGAAGAAAATAAAAAAAAACAATTCACCCCTCTTGCACTTTCAATAACAAGTTTAATACGAAAGTGCACATGCATATCAATTTTTTTTAAACACACTAAACAAGAATGAGTGCCATAGTATTACGAGGAGGAGAATAAGCTAAGCAATTCTAGTCTATTTGCTGACATTGTTAGCAGCAGTAACATTATCATGCTTGTCCCAACACTCTTGTTATAAAGAACAATACCAAATTCACCCCCAACAACAAATAATGATAATGTTATTAGTCCTTGGTTTAGTGCACCACCACCAAAAAGTATAAAAAAAGTTGATCAATCTTTCAACTTCCTCTCAACTTTCAATAGAAAATTATATTTATCTAGAAAAGCGAATCCAAAATTTAGAGTCATTGTGATATTTAAAAAATTATGATACTGCCTCTCTAGATACCCAACTTTATAAGAAGGTAAAACTAATCCTACTTTAATTTAATTTTAATCTATCTAGTGTCCAAATACTTTATCTATCCATTGTTAAATGAGTGCAACATTGAAACTATCCAAACCCTAAATAAGAAAAGGAAAGAAGAAAATTTGCAAATCCTTCTGAAATTTCATCAAACATGTAATGAACATCTTAACACTGACTTAGAAAATCTTGGCTATTTCAAATTGTGACAATAATTTCTATCAAAATGACAAAGATGAAGAGAACATGAATGCATTAAACAATTAAGCACTATAGGAACAAGAAGGAAGTTTTTTTTTTTTTGCAAATGATAACATAGGATTGAAAATTTCTTCAAAAGGTTTACACTATTTTAGATCTAAGGAAAGATAAGTTTTTGAAAAAAATAGATGGAAAGTCACATGCCTGATACTTTATTTTTTGTCGATGTCGTTAGTTAAAAGAATGACGGATCTTGCAATTTTTAAATAGAATATGGATATTTTTTGCTTACTAGAAGGGTGAATTACATGGGCATTTTCCTGGGGATTAGTATGAAATTTTGCAGGAAAATAAGTTTCCTGCAAATTTTTGTACTAATCCCTAAGAAAATCCCATGTAATTCACACTTTTCTTGTAATATTAATAACATACAACAAAGATGTAGTTTAGGATTGTGCTATAGTTCAAGCATGATTTTAGCCAAAAACTCTTTAAAAAGTATTTTATAGACTTTGATGCAGTACTATATGGTTCCATGAGTCTACATATTTGTAATGTGTGTTATTGTCTTATTCAACTAATTATTACTTCTTCTTTAGTTTCTTTTCTATTAAGTGCACTGATTACGGCAGTAGAAGATCTAGAACTTCTGATAATGTTTAGTACTTCTTGCGTCTATTTTTATTTGTCATATTACGCATTTCGAAAGTCAATTTAATTAATTTTTAAATTTAAATTAGACAACATTAATTCGATATTTTAAACAAAAAATTTAGATATTTAAAAACTATATGAAAAGTACTACTCCCTCTGTCCCAATTTATGTGACACATTTCGAATTTCGAGATTCAAACAAGTCTATCTTTGACCGTAAATTTTTCATATATCTTTTAAATATTTTGAATTATCAATTATTGTGACTTATAGTACTTTTTATGTAGTTTATAAATATATAAATTTCATTTTTAAAAAATTGAAGATTTCATGAGCAAATTCTCAGTCAAACTTAACTGTTTGACTCTCGAAAAGCGAAATGTGTCACATAAATTGGGACAGAGGGAATATAAATTTTGCATTTGTTTGCATATCAATATGATAAAAAAAATACACTGTAAAATGTTAGTCAAAGTTCTTATAGTTTGACTCTAAAAAGGAAACCATGATAATTAAAAGTGGATGGAAAAAGTCATCATCTTCTATTTTTGTTATACATTTATTATCACTCACTAAGACCATCTCCAAGCCATCTCTATTTTACTCTCCATTCTCTATATTTGGAGAGTAAAATAGAGAATGTCCACTCCAATTACTCCCCTCTATATTACTCTCTATACTCCATTTATATAGAGAGGTGAATAGTATTTCTCCAAATTTTGAGAACTACTATTCACCTCTCTATTTCACTTTTTGATTATTTTAATATTATTTCTATGACATCATTAATTAAGTCTTTATTATTTGCAATTATTTTCTAATGTAATACAACATCTAAAAATATATTATTGACAAGTTACTACTTCCATCCGAATTAATGATTTTTCTATTTTTAAAAAAATTAGGACTTTAAATATGTAATTTAAAAATCATTTTAATTTTATTTATATTATATAAGACTATTAATTAAGTGTCTAATATTTGCATTTATTTTCTAAGTAATATAATATCTAAAAACATATTATTGATAAGTATATTACTTCCAACCCGAATTGACAATTTTTCTAATTTAATTTTTTTAAATTTTTTGTCAAGTTAAATATGTAATTTAAAATTATAATTACTTTTCACTATGAAGAATGCACAAAGTTTATATGATAATTCCAACAATCAACTTTTATGTTATAGTGATAAATTATTAAACTATACTTTTTAATGAGCATGAAAATACTTGATGCAATAGTTTAAAAATGGAATAGGGGAAGTAAATTAGTATACGAAATAATTGGATTCAAATGAAATTGTTAATTTAAACAATTTTTAGCTACACATAAATAAAATAAGGACAAAAAGTTACTCATTTTGAACTCGTAATGCATTAATAGAGCATTTATGAAAGAAACGTAATAGCTTTGAAAGTTGAATATCTATATAAAAGTTAAAATAACTTTTTCGATGATGCAATATTTATTATGTAATTGTATTTCATCAATGATTTCATTTTGATTTGAATTGTTCGTTTATATGTATTATATATAATATGTGTTGCAATTATGTTATTTAAAAATTTAGAATAAAATATTTTTTTATTTAATGAAGAATTTGATAAAAATAAAATTTTATATTACATGAAGATTATATTGATTATAGGGTGATTATTTGAAATAGGAAAATAAAATTGAAATAGAAATAATAATATAATATTGAGGAAAGAAAAAAAGATTCGTTTTTAGAAAGTAAAATAGAGAATTGAGTTGAAATTGATTGTACAAAGAAAATAAAGAACTTTATATTTAGAGAGTAAAATAGAGAATAGAATTGGAGATGCCCTAAGTTGTCATGTTTGAATTAACTAATACCTAATTTTTGTGAAATGTAATATTGATTAAAGAGAGATGATTCCTACAATACATTATTACAGTCGAGTCCTATAAAATTTGAAAATGAATAAATATTACTACTAATTATGTGATAAATAATGATACAAAACTTCAATTTGAAACACAAAAGCCGGGCTCATGATTATGGCAAAAGACAATTGTATCCCGCCTATACCTATGGATGTATAGGTTTTTCATGGTACCTTTTGCTTCTAGGTGGTTTGGTGTTATTGATTCTAGTAATATGAACAACAACTTTTCAAATTCAATTTTTAATATGTCGGTTCAATCGAATATGCTAATGTATAAATCAAATTTCTTCCAATCTTTTCAAAACAATAATCAACCCACTGATTCTCATAAATATTACTAATTTTATAATAATTTACTCTATTTTTGTGACTATATATCCAACTATCAATATGGAATGCAATATAACATAATTTTTCACTACAACAAAAACAACTTTTAGTGGCAATAAATATTGATATTAATAAAGAGTGTTAAAGTCTTTACAGATATTAGTTAAGTGCCATTAGAACCAATGTTACTAAAGGCTTTAGGGAAATATAGAAAGAGTGCTAATTGCCGCTAAAAATACATATTTAGCGGCAATTAAGAATTAATTGCCCTTACTTGCCGCTAATGATCATTTTTGATGTAGTGTTTAACTCTATATCCAACTATTAATATGAGATACAATATATAATCATTGCTAATTTTATATTAATTTACACCGTTTCTGATTCTATGTCCAACTATCAAATATGAACTGCATATTAGCATCTAGACATATTACTCCTACTTCAACATGTCTTCACGAATATTTCAATCAAGATTTACCATCGCAACACATGAATTTGCTTTGAGATAAAATTTTGTATTATAATTTACGGTTAACGATTTAAAATGCATTATATCATCTTAATATTTGAACTTTAGGGATGTGCTATACATATATTTTTAGAACTTATTATTTACGGTATACTAATTTTATAACACATAAGACTTTCAAGATCATAACAAATATTTGGCAAGACTTTTAAGTTCACAACAAATATTTAGGGATAGTATTATTATATTTATTAGTAAGAGTTGTTGACACCCAATTTTTGACCTCCACATTATAGATTAATCATCGAGCTTCTTCAATTTCAAACGATTTAAAATAATTAGTTTGATTAAATTTCAAAAATAAAATAATATATATATATATATAGTTTGCAAGTTATTTTAAATAGTTGTATCATTTTTTATAATTTTTTAAATAATATATATTTTTTATAATTATGTATATAATTAATATATTTTAAGAATATTCAAAAATCATCTCAAAATTATTATTTTTTTGCTTTAATTAAGTATTTGTTTGATTAGTTTAAGTTATGTTTATATTTTGATTAAATTTGTTTACAAGTAAATTAATTGTTTTATTTCGCTAAGTTTAAGAAGCTCGTTAATTAATTTTGTTTAATTCGTCTTGATTAAGATTTGACCAAATTTAACTAATTAGCTCAATTTGGCTAAATTTCATTTGGCTACAATTTAAATTCGTTTGGTCATTTGTTTAATTACCATTTTTGCCAACATCTTAAACCCATCAAAAGACCAAGTTTGGGCCTTACTTCCAATTTCCAGCAGCCCAATTCAATTTTCCCTGCAATCCAATTCTACCAATAATCAGCCCACTATATTTTTCAATTCCATTACCAAAAAAACAAACCCAAGCCCAATTTCAATCCCACTTTTCAGCATTACACACAGTAGCAGACAAAACCGACGCCTTAGGAGTCTTCTCCTTCATCGCAAGAATCCAAAAACAATCCGACCCGACCCCACTTCGTCTCTTCTTCTTCTTCAGACGAAACCCAGAAAGCTAGTAAACGTCAACATTGACAGTCGCTCGGACCGGAAATCCCGCAGCAAATTGCGTTCTCCTCTTTCCCTCTCCCTTCTTTTCCGTTGAAAACTGGTACAATGGACAACTTTATTTCTTATCTCTTCAAGATTTTGAATTTCGAATTTCACTCTTATTCATATTTTCAACTTGTTTCCCCCCCTTTTTTAATTCGAATCTCCCCTATAAATACCTCTGTTCTCTCACCCTTAAAAAGAAAAAAAAGAGGGGACAGCCAGAGGGAGTTTAAAAAAAAAACTAAAATAAGAAAATTTACTTTATAAAAATAAAAGTTTATTTTTAAAATCGAGAACCATTGTTTATATCGATTCTCTTCTTGCTCGAGTGTGGTTTAAAAGCTTCACGGTCAAACTCCTTGTCTCAGTCGCTGCCCGGAAGAAGGTGAAAATTCTTTCTTAAACTATTGTTTCGTTTGATCTTTAATTGTTGTGCTTACTGTTTATTTATTTACTTTTCTAAATTATGTCTTGATTTTCTTTATAATTAAGATTGGGAAAAATCGATAATGTTTTAGCTAGATTTATCTTCTTGGGCCAAATCGTGGTCACTGTTTGTTCATTGATATGTGAATATGAATATTTGGCATTTTGTTCTTTTTCTTTGGTTACTTTTAGCCTTGTTATGGTTCTTTAAAAATGTCCAATACTTTCAGTGTGTTTAATTCATCTCCTTGTGGTTTGTTTAGCTTGTATTCATGAAGTCGACCATGTCTCAGTTTAAAGGTGTCATTGCTAAACTTATTTCAATTGTTGCATATATCTTTTAGTGGGCAATTTTTTATTCAAATTCATCGATTGTTTAAGTTTCCATCTTCACGGCCTTTCAAATATTGACTTCTCAACATGCTCATTTTAGTTTAACTTCCATGATTAGTGTATTATCTTTGGGTTAGATGTTATGGTCTCATTTTGCTAAATAATCTAAGATATGTGTGATAACATTTTGGCCATTCTAGTTATGTATCAATGTAGCCAACGAGACTTATATTTTGTCCAAAATCCTAACAATGGCCTTTGGTTTTTTTTTTAATCTTAAAATATTTAAGTCACTTTTATTTGAATTCAATTACATTCATTTGTTTCCTTATTTCAAATGCTAATCTCTACTTCTTTTCTTTCTCTTTGTGTGTATGTGAATCCCTGTTCATGGTGGACTTATCTACCTTGCATTACCGAGTTGAGCCATAATGGCTCGATCTTTGCTTTCCCTATTTCTCGAGTCAAAGCCCCTATACATTCGGAAGCTGTTACGGGTTCCAGAACTCCAACGTTCTGCTGGAAATTAGTTCAAAAGCCTAAGAAATGGGCAATATACATATTGTATACAGCAGTATACACTCATTATATAGCGAATTACAGGTCAAAAATGCAAAAATATAGAGATGAGGCAAAATACAGGTGTTCGGAAGCAAGAGATACATGAAAAGAGCCTATACACACGCTGATATACATGAAAAGAGCCTATACACACGCTGATATACACTTATATACATCAGATGTATACAAAAACGGGAATTGGGTTAAGCTCAATAGTAGCAGCGAATTTGGCCCAAAAAGGGCCCAAATTCAATTTTCTCCTTTACCTTTAAATTATTTAATTGTCTTTTGTTTTGTTTTTCTTATCATTAACTCTAACTTTATAATTTTTAATTAGCTTAATTAGATTCCCCAAACGATGAGTTATTTTCTTTGTGTCGGTTTAATTTTAATACACTTCATGTTTTCGTGTTCATTTATTTTATTAATCGAGTATATTGATCAAAATTTTATATCTTCAATTAAGTTAAACCTTTTTGTACTTAAAGAGAGACATTCTTTAATGTTTTTCATTTAATCATATTATACTCATTTTAAAATTGTTTTTTTTAAGTTAAAGTATTTCTCTCAAATAAACTTTAAAAATGTTAGTCAAAACCTTTTCAATTAATTAAAAAATATATATACACTTACTTAGTCGTTTTCTCAAAAAGGTTTGTCAATTAATAAAAAAAGATTTGTATGCCTTAATTTATTAAATTGGTTTAAATTATTATTTCAAAGTGAATAAAATAAATTCTAATTAATCTTGTTTTATTAATATTCTAATTACTTGTATTTCGAGTCAATTGTTCCATTTTGAACCATTTTCTCTAAAAAATCAAAATAAAATATGTCATTTATTTAATTATTTTCTCAAAGTTAATCAAATATTGTAAGTTATTATTTTTTATGTTAAATCATTATTTTCCTAAAATAGTCAAATATATTTTAGTCAAGTCGCAGGTCAACCGCATGTTAGCGGGCACTTCGAATGCTTAAACCCTTCTCGAAGTGTAAATTGAACCCCGAACCCCCTTTGGTATTTTCAAATGATTTTTTCTGTTTAAATCTTTGAAAATTATAAGTTTTCTTAATTTCTTTAAAAAATTAAGTGGCGACTCTT
>JAJOOR010009733.1:0-17208 GCA_036250505.1 Solanum acaule
GCTTGACGAGATCTTTTCCTTTGGCCAACATCTTATGACTTGCATAAATACACAATAGAGGATAATAATGCTTTGATGTAAGATGTTTTCCTTCTTTTGACATCTTATCAAAGACAGCTTCAGCTTCCTCAATTTTATGCAGTTTACCAAAAGCTTCAATAGCAGTCATGCAATCAATAATCCGTGCATTAGGCTCACATAGTTGCCAGATTCTGCGCACATCATCAACCTTTTTAAGATTTGCATAAAGAGCAATCAAATGCCGACAGACCATATGGTTTTCCTCTATCTCTCCTTCCATTTGTTTGAGTACATTCTCTGCCTTTCCTACAAGACCACCAAAGATATAATGCTTCGCAATGATGCTTTTTGTATACATTTTAGGTTCCATCCCTTCAGCCTTCATGGTCTCAATAATTTGCTCCATTCCAGCAATATCATTAGATTGACCCTTTGCATCTATAAGTATTTGGTAAATGATGTCAGTTGGCTTTACGTTTTCCTTTTTCATTAGCAAGAGAACATCCACAATCTTCGTTTTATCTTTCTTATATAGAAGGAGCAAGTGACTGCAAACAGAGCTTGTGAGTGGGAATCCAAGGTTCCTCATTTTGTTAAATATCTCCTCAGATTTCTTCATGTAACCTTTATAAGCACAATTGGCCAATAGACTTAGATAAACAACTTCAGATCTGAAAGACTTCGGTACTCTCTCCACATAAGTTTCTGCCTTGTGTATACCATGGACTTTGTTTTTTTTTTTAATTTGAGATGCATAGTCTTTATGAGCCAAATAGAAGTTGCCTTTTCAACTCCAACCACTCAAAGAGCTGCCAAGAGAAGGAAAAATATACTCAATTAACAGCGACATATCAATAAACTAATCAAATGCTACAAGCTCTTATTGAATTATTGTTACATGAAGCTTAAACAAGTGCATCACTCCAAAACCAAATCCGATGAGTAATAAACATGAGTTATTGGAAATTTTGTTCTCCAAACCATAATACTTAATATTTCTCATACAAATCATCTTCCAACAAACTCATATGTAAACACAAGCTGACATGGCAACTCAAAAAGAAACAAAAGATCCACACCACAAAATCTTCAATATAGCCAGGAGGGCAAGAAAGGAAAGCCCAATACAACCCATGTTAAAGCGCATAGTGATGAACTTGTCCATGTTACAATAAATAGTTAAAATCAAAATTTAAATTTTCCATATATTATTCAAAGTATCCAGTCCAAAGAGAGACTCTCACATTGAAACATGATTTGATAAAAAGAAAAAGCCCAAAAACACGCACACAACCAGCAAAGAGTTCTGCAGCAATTTTGTTCGCTTAGCATGTAGTGTTTTAATATGCTGCTGTCTCCGGATATCTCAAAGAAGGAAACCATCAATAAAAGGTCTCTCATCTTATTGTAACGATTTTTTTATCTATAGCTTCTGGAAAGAATGCCAGTAGTAATTAGGAAAGATTTGCTAATATGTACCACTTCAAACTAGTTGTAATATCTCTATCTAAAGGGAGATGCAGCTTGTGGCATAGTCTGAAATATAGGATAACCAGTTATCTCTATCAAGTCTTCACGCTTAATTAATTTCATTTGCCTAAGCATTGCTCAGACTGGAATAAAAGTGAACTTGTAAAAAATGACACTATAAATGAACAAAATAATAAAACCAAAAAAAATACCTGCAACGCCCTCTTATACATGTGTCGTCTACGAAGATAAATCCTGATGAAAGTTATTTCTGTTCTTGTCAAATCATTTCCCTTTTCAATCCATTCATCCATAACTCTATCAAGAGATAGAACAGGTGCAGCTGTAATAGCTTTTAACAATTCCATGGGAACTTTTTCTCTCAGAGATTCTCCTTGTCTAGCATCAGACTCGCTATCAGACAACTCTAGTTGTCGTGAGGCATTTCCACATCTTCACCATCAACATCATCCTTACAGAGCTCAGCCTCTACATTTGTCTCTAGCATGCCTTTGGTTACAGTGGGACCCATGAGCTCTGAGAACTCATCGTCCAAGTTACTATCTATCTCACTACTGCTCTTTGTGTCAACCAAAGAAAAGAATTTTTTTTTGCCATCCCAAGAACAATTTGGAAGAACCATGTGCCGTCTTGCAGAATCCCCTAAAAGAAAGATATTGATCCGATATTTCATTTGAAATCCCTTCACTGTTTCCTTCTGAATATCTACCGGTTACTTTGTTCATCATACATCTAATTCGAGAAGATCTTGATATAAATCCTTGTTTCCTGGATTACATGACCAAATTCATCCATTACTTTTCCGTTATTCAAGTCAGAAAAGCTTTCTATTGAGAGAGGAATGCAAAAATATACACACAGATCATAGAACAGAGCAAATGAAATCTCGAGGCCAATTTATGTCCTACATAAATTGTAATATGTAACAGCATTCTTACGACATATTTCTGAAATTTTCAATTAAAAGTGGAAAATGCACAAGAATTTCTTTCCTGTTTGTATCACCAAATTATGACGCTAATGAAACAAAAAATTCGCTTTTCCTAGCCACTACAACTTACATTTCCTACTCAGATTACAAATTCATGTCACCAGCCAATTCTAACCTACATTTTTCTTACAGGACACTTTAAGTAGAGCACTATAACTACTTCCATACAAATTCCCTCTAGCTCGAACAACTGATCCCCCTCCCCCCGTATAAATAGTTACCCAAAAAAGGTGATTGCATATGTCAATGTGATTCTCCAAAAGAATATACAATGTAATAAGATAAAGTACAAAAAAAACTTTCTTTATAACTATGGTATCCGGGCAGCTTGCGCGACCTGCAAGCTCCCACCAACACAAGTACGGATAACTCTATCCACCAACGCTCGGACATATGGGAAACACAAATAATATTTCTAGTAGTGAAAGATAGAGGCTTTTAGTCACAAGGAACAAAAAATGCAGCAAAATATGTAAATGGAGAAAAGGAGAAAGATCACTTCGAGAAAAGCACAAAGAACATCTTTTTTTAAATAATCATGATTGTTCCGGCCAGCTTTCTCTCACCTACACTAATTCTAGAGGTACCTGCTAGCTTCAACTGACACAAGTATCGGGTAACTCTATCCATTGAGACTCGGACAAATGTGAAGTACAAAGAACAAAAAAACAAACCCCAAAATGCAGAATGAGAGAAAAAGGAGAAAGCTTACTTGAGGGAAGAAGATGATCGACGAATCGCCCACATACTGATTTTCACAATTCTTGATTTGGGGAGAAACAAGAATACTAAATAGAATATTGAGAGACTTAAACCCTAAACCCCTATTTCATTTTGATTCTCTTTGTTCCATTTTACCTGTAATTCAAAACACAATAATGCAATGATTTATTTAAAATCATAAATTTCGAAAGTTTTTCTTTATACTCGTGCTCAATCAAATAAATTTAAGTGAAATGGTGATTAGTGTTTTATAGGTTTAATTCCTTTAACATGTCAAAATATTTAATTTAGATAATCAAAATTTTTGTTGCCATTGAACACTTTACCTCCTAATATAGTGTTTTATTAGACACTTCCGATTTCAAGTTTAATTTTTTTTTGTGTATATTTTTATTCGTTTATTATGTAGTTAAATCTATATAAAATATATCGTCTACTATAATTATATGCTTATGCCTCACTAAGGAACCCTAGATTTTTTTTAATTTGAAGTTGATATATGTGTATAATTAAAGGTGGATTCGAACCTTTCCTAAAAGAATGAAAATAACAACTCCTTTATAAACTTGCTCAAGAGTTGGTTAAATTTGGTTCCTCCACCCCACCCACCCCACCCCCTCCTATATTATCTTTTGTTTCTTTAGTGGGATTCCAATACTACATGCAACAAAGTTGCCATCAAACTTTGAATCTCAAAAAGATAGGTGTTAAAAGTTTTGATACTGTTATCAATTATCATTTTGGAGAGCATCATAGATTCATTGGATATGTTGTCATTCTACGGGAACATCAAAGATTTAGAACAATATGAAGAATAATAATATCAAATATACGTGATAAAATAATCATGCACAAATTGAACTGAATGCCATTCTTATGAAGATAAATTTTTGAAGTTCTTGATTGACCCAATGATTTCATGTGGAATGACCTTACCATAAACATAGGTATAAACTAAAGAGCTCTTGTTTGTGTTATATTATATAACAGTTCACTTCCGCTCTTCCCTCCTTTCTAATACGAGTTTCCTTAATATAATGTCATATATATGTATCATTTTTCACAAACTTGCCCGATCGAGAAACCTATGAAGTGGCCTCCTTGACAATGAGTAATGTACGTTACAATAATTTTAACTACACATTTTTTACTAAAGGAAATTCAGATGAACCCCTCAACTTTACTTGATTCCGCCTCGAAGTGACACATATTACGTAAAGAAGTGATATTTACCAAAAATATGTCTCGATTTCTTTCTATTGTTTTAGTCAAATTCGTCATTTGTTTCATTTTTCTACCGAACATTAAATCAATGAATAGGAAGCTTCATTAATTTCATATAAATGAATAATAGAGTATATGTTATGTACACCGACAAATTAGAGAATTTTTGCATTATTCGATTAAGTAACATATAGATAGCGTCTCATTAACCTAATAAGGTAGCTCGAAAAATAAATCAAATAACATGCATTAACTATACGTAGTCATTTTCATTCAGATTTTATGACAATAAATCACACCAAATTGTGAGGGCATTAAACATTCAGAAAAGAATATAGAAAAAGGAAAATAAAATAAGCTTTTAATGTTGCTGCTTGGATTAGTGAACCACATTAAAACTTGTCCACCCATGATGTCAACTCTTCAAACATTAAATAACACAGTAGCCTGTTAATATTATTTGTATTTAATTTTTTTTGCTAAAAAAATAATTATCTTAATTATAAGAAATATCTGCATAATAGTCATTTACTCTCATAAATCACATCTTAATTAACACTCTATTAATTAGGTGTGTAACAATTTTTTTTTTATTTTTCAACACTTTCAAATATTTTAGTTCGTCAAAATGTAGAATAGCTGAAAAATTACATGATATATATATACTATTGAATCACCTTAGTCTTTTTTTATATTTTTAGTGAAAATTTTGATTCTGCTACGTGCGGTCGAGATTTGCCAGGCAAATGATTTTTAGTCCACATGGTGTTTTAGTGGTCATTACAGTTGTAAGATCAGTAGAAGTTAGGCAACTGTCACCTACCTTTTCTATGATGTCTAATAACTATATGGTTAATCACTAGGTGAACTGTGACACCTACTTTTTTTTAATTTCTGCTACCCAAGTTTTTTGTTTCTTTAAAGTCTTCCCCACATTATTTATTGAGTCTGTCAACCAAGTCAATATATATACTCCAAAATTGTGAAGGTTGGGTCAATTTGTATATATCTCGATTAATTTTATTAACTTTTATTAATACAGATGATATTGAATAACTTTATTCATCAAGACTTTGACAGTCAAAAATGAAACATCTCATATTTTTGTTTCAACTAGAATTTAAACCTACTTCGTTGATCAATGGATCACATCATTGAGGTCTATTATTAGGATAGAAGTTTAAATAGGAAACCATATTCTTAGTCCTGACAAAATCTTGGATGAAATTGAGGATCTACTTTGTATTCACCCTCATTTTTAACTATCTTTCAATATTTTTTTTATAAATTTAGTCAATTCTTTTTGAACTATTTTTTATACTTTTGGTTTCTTGGAAAAGTGGTCTTATTATATATGAGGTAGATACAAAAAAAAAAGTAGGGTTGTTTGTCTTTCATTGTCACTTGAGGAAAAATCAAGATTGGTATAACCAAAGTTAATAAAATTTGAGTATTTTAAGGGGAGTTTTCTTGCTCAAGTTTTTATTCTTTTTGATAAGTGATCAAATCATCCAAATTTTGTTCACCTCTTATTTCTGGTGGGCAATTTACTGTAGTTGGATACCAAAACATTTAAGAAACAACTTCTTTTTGTTGGTTGTTTTCATCTCTCTTTTTTGTGGTTTTGTGAGTTTCAACAATTAAAGCTTGTCTTGTGTGGTATATCTACCTCTCTCCCTCATTTGAAAACTCAGCCAAAATTTTCACAATCTAAGCATTTTTCTTTTTACCCTTTTCACTATATATATAAACTAGTTTCTTGAATTATCTTAGCTAAGTTAAAAAAGCAATCCTTTTTCTTTGAATGCAATGCTTGTTTTCTTGATTTCTTGCTTTTCCTTCATATTACTAGTTTCTAAGTCATTTTTCAAGCCAATGGGAGGTTTCTCAAATGTGTGGTTTAGTGAAGAACTTGTAAAGTTTTTAGCTTTATGGTTTAGTAAAGGTAGAAATGCTATTAGTTTCTTGAATTTGCCACTTATGACAGATCATGTTAAGTCAAAACTAGAGAATGTTGTGGAGAAAGAAGAGGGAGTTTCTTTACTGGATTTGCCTGATTTGACATTGGAATGTATTTTTGAGAGGCTTCCACCAAATGGTCTTTGTAATATGGCTGCTGTTTGTAGTTCTTTGAGAGAAAAATGTACAAGTGATCATTTGTGGGAGAAACATATGAAGGAAAAATGGGGTGAATTGATTAGTTCTGCTGCTTATAAAGAATGGCAATGCTATGTTGTGTCAAGAAATAAAGCTTCCATCTTGGAGAAATCAAGAAATAAAAGAGATCTTTATGGGAAATTTTCGAAGATTAGGAAACTTTTATGGAACAGATCAAAAGGAAATGAAGATGACAGCAAGGTTGGAAATTCTTCAGAAATGAGCTCAATTATGGATTGGTACCTTTCTCTTGAGACTGGAAAGTTTTGGTTCCCGGCTCAGGTTTTTAACCGCGAGGTAATTGCAGACGAGTTTAACTTTTATACACTGACAGTATACGGAATTTTTCATAATGTGAGCGTAAATTTACCTGATGTAGCAGATTTGGTTGTTACCTGTAGTTTTTACTGTCAAAAAGCATCTATTGAACAAAATGCTGATAGATCATGCTTTTTCTTTTGAAGGTACAGAATGGACATGTTGGTTTTATGTTATCTTGCTATGATGCTGAAGTTAGCTATGATTCTAGAACAAATACTTTTAGTGCAAGGTAATCTTAACACACATAGTCGAACATATTTACTGTTTACTTTTTCTAGCCAGTAAACACGGAGTTCTATACTGTGTGTTTTACATCAGCTGACTATAGTTAGATGTGTTCAAGATTCTTTTTTTTTTCTTTAAGCCCTTTTGCCTAAATGTGAATGAATAAATTTTGCAGGTATCCATCGTACGGGAGGCGAATGATAGAGGATGATATAGAATGGAGTAGACTAAGAGCACCAACTGTTGATACTCTTCCTTATGTTCTTCATGTATCAGATTGCTTAGATGATCTAAAACCTGATGATCACATTGAGATTCAGTGGAGAAAAAGCAAAGAGTTTGCATATGGTGTGTGCTTTTGTCCAAAAACAATTTGTTTTTCATCTTATTAGCATTGAATATACTCGAAAAGTTCTGATCTTTGTTCTGCAGGTTGGTGGTATGGAGTTGTTGGACACTTGGAATCTTGTAGTGGCAGCAAGTTGAATTGCCATTGTCATGCCAGTGGTAAGTTACATAACTTTGAAGTATACTTGTCGAGTCCCATAAGGGAAGGCGAAAAATTCAAATGCAGGGGTAAAAGTTAGGTGTAGTTTCTGGTTTTCCTTGATATATAGCTCCAATACAACTTATTTTGAACTATAAAAGAGACATTATTTACTTAATTATGTCTTCAACGAGTACGTACATTGAATGGAAATATCATGATTACTATTCTCACGGCTAGCTACATCGCAGAGACAGTGCTGTTGGAGTTCAAACAGTACACCCCGGGATCGAGGTGGAGACAGACAGTGATAAACAGAAAGGATCACAGAGAAGTTGGCAATGAAGGAGATGGTTTTTATGGAGGAATCAGAAAGCTTTATAGTGACAAAGAGATTTCATTGTGGAATAGCCTCTTGCCTAACAGAATTATGGAATAGCACACAAACAAAAAGCATTGAAACTGTTCTCAGTGTAAATAGAAAGCAACTTATGGATAGAGCACAATTAGGCTTTAGAATTTTTGCTCTGGTGTGTTCAAATGCATGTACATATAAGACTGAAAGAGGTTGATAGAGCCTCGGGAATGGAGAAACTCTTGGTAGAAATTGCGTCCCCTTTGGTAGACCTTACGATGTATTAAATTCGGATTAATCAGGCTAGTGAGTTTTGGACACCGGATGCATAAACCACAAAAAAAGGGTGTTGTAAGAATATGTTTTCTATGCATGGTAAAAAGTTAAGTTGTTATGAAGAGATGAAAATAAAGCTTCTTTCTTATATCTGTTTTCCACTTTATTTTAAGAGTATATATAGAGATACTTTTGTCCTTTTCTTTTCAATTTCTTCTTTTCCAACTTGTCATTGATGAAACTTCAATAAGGTATTTGCTTATACTTATACCTAATTGCCTTTGGGGTAATATTTTCTCCTAACCTAACACCAGAATATAAGTAAAAAGAAATACTTATTTCCCATGGAAAACATTTTCCTTCGTATCGAGAGCACCACAAATATATCAACTTATCAATAAAATTTAACATTTCTTGATCAGGCAGCACCATTTTCATGTATTTAACAAAGAATGACCCAATCAACACTGCATGTTTTCAATTAGACTCCATGTCCAATTGAAGCCCATATCATAATATACATACAACATGTAGAAACAGGCTATTTTCTGAACTAGTACCTAACAACTCTGACATTCACAAAGGAAACCACAAGATTTTGCTTTACAACAGAAGAACAAAATAGCCGGCATTCTTCATCAAGAATCCGGTGGTCACGCATCCGAGAGCTAACATTTTTCACCGTCTCTTGTATACACCGGTATTTCCCATTTCTTGGTATTCTTTTTAGAATCATCGCTGAGGCTGAGATCATTATCATCCTCTTTCATTGTTTTGATAAATGTTTTCGCTCCCATCAAAATAAGCCTTTCTACCATGAAGAGCTCGTAATTGTTTTCAATCAATGGATCCAAAATGCTGCTATAATTTGAGGAATAGGCTAGCTTGTACCTGCAAATAGTAGGTACAAGAACAAAGATTATAGCAGGCAATAGTTACAGTCTTCCAGAAGATGATCAAATGGATTTTCTCCTATTACGACCAACAGTATTCGTTTATCAAGGAACTTGCTTTTGTCTGGTCATTACAAGTTAAGCAGATATTTTCTTTTTAAGTAAAGGTATAGGCTTGCTAGAGATTTATAAGTGAATACAGAATGTACAGAGCTTTTAGGGCTAGAGCGACATGAGAAGTCACAATTCCTCTAGCCGAATCATACTTGATTGGGACTGAAGCATTGTTGTTGTTGTTGTTAAGTAAAGGTATACAAGTCAAGTCAAGCGCTAATCCAAGACAAATTCCCTAAATCAGATGACACAGCAGAACCATCCTATGACCAGGGGGCATCCAGGAACAATTTTTTTTACTAAACAGCCGTACTCTACCCTGCTCTCTATCAAGAAAGCCAGATCCAAATGGTCTGAATGCTCTATTTCTCATACGAGACAAAGGAATGAAGTAGATCCAAGTACAAAGTGATTGGATTTTCTCCAATCCACCCCACACTCTCACTATCTCCCTTATACATGGTTTTATGACATCGAGATCCAAGTCTGCCTCCTCTTCTCCAGCAACTTCAATTTAATCAGGGTATTGCTAAAGATGCAATCAAAAGGATCTAGTTAATTGATGCAAAGTTTTTCAGATAGAAATCTGAAAGTCTCTCAGAAACATTATATTAAACTATGAAGTCCTTACATACTTGTCATCTACATGTTTCAGAGGAAAAAGACAGTGTACATTGTAGGTACTAGTGTACCGAAGCTAGTTAGTGTTAGGAAGACTATAAGGAAATAAAGTGTTATAAAGCAGAAAGCAACCAAAAGAAACAGTGCATATTACTCTTCTATAGTATACAAAGATCAAGTAGAGGACAGAAAGACTCTAAAAGAGTTGAAAAGATCACTAACCTCACAGCCAGAGGAGAAAAGTAACCTGGTGTCCTCTCATTAGAAGCAATAAAAAGGGTTCGCCCAGGCGGCACCCATTTTGCTATCCTGCATAGAATAAACTCTGCACGTGTATCCCTGTCCAAATGAGGGTGCTTACTTCGTTCAACCCCAAACCTGTCCTTCCTCGTCTTCAGAACATCACCTCTTCGAACATGCATAGCATCATAATCACCAAGCAGCTTCTTGATCTATAGAAAATGATAGAATCCATCAAAACATATTAAGGCAGTAACTTTCACAGCCATTTATGCAACAAAGGAGAACTTAGAAGCATATTATATAAGGAAGCTAATAGAGAAAGAAACTATAATATGCATTTGTTGTTCTAAAACAAAAAAAAGGTTCAAGATATGATGTTTGATCATTAATCCGGTGGACTCAACATATAGAGAAAACATGTCAAAGATGTGACAGCAATCTAGTTCTACTGCTAACAGAAAGCAGTGTTAAAGGATTTCATTTTCACACAGATGATAGAGACAAAGTAGATTTAAGTAGTTAAAGGACATGCAGTTAACTAACTTCTTCTGCTGCATATCGTAGTTTTCCCGCGGCCATTGAAGGAAGAAATGAATATGGCAGAAGAATGGAGCTGTGATTTTTCCTATCCTTGCATTCTGCAAACCTGAATGATTACCATGATTAATATATACAGTAAATCTATTAGAACTCAAAAGGAGGTCTTATACTAAAAGTCAAAAAAATATAAGCAAATCATCCCCTGCTACAAGCTCCATTTTCTCCTAGCACATGAAAGTTTGCACATGAGCGAGTACCTAACGTCAAACTGGTTTATAAAGGATACAAACCAAAAATAAATAAATTAAACAACTAATACAACTTTTGAGCAGCCGTGAACTAATCTTGGCATAGTATATTTTCTTTTCTGTTTTCCTGTACAGATTAAATACAGGTTTTGCAATCAGAAAAAACAATGGAATTAAATCCATTGATGGAATGGGCTGGATAGTTCCAAATGCTAGGAGGATACTATCCTTCCACTAGAAAAGAAAAACAGAAAAGAGAAAAGATAAACTCGTGCATCGGCCATCACAATGTCTAATCACTTGAAGGGGGGCAACTTGAGAGAGAGGACGTTTACCAAGAAAGCGGGCTTGCAGTTCGATTGATAAGCAAAATGTTTGAGTACGAACTTTTTTCTTTGAGATCAGTCTTGCTAACTCCTTCAACGTGGGCAACTCCTCTAGAACCTAACTTCATGCTTGTTGCCAGGACATGATGCCACATTTCAGAATTGTCTAAAATTACAGGTACAGTGTCAGAGATGAGGTCCAGATCATACAAAGAATCCATAGCACACGAACTATCCGCCCACCTGACAATTAGATGGACACATAGGAAGTCAGTAAGTTAATATTGTTAAACAATTTATTTTAACAGGTAATCCAGAAACAGATAAAAATAGTATTCAAATGCTTGTCAAACGTATATCACATCAGCATACATAATCTAGTTCTTTGTAGCTTAGGCACAACTGAAACAACAATATTGAAACTCTAATTACTCATTACTGAATACGGCCATGCACGACTTTAATGTATCACATATATATTCTGCCGTTCTATTAAATTCATCGACGTATATTTTTAGATAATTTATAAGACATATCAATTTTCTAATGCGTACATTTTACACGGAATTGGATGCAACAATTTAATGAACTCCACCTTGCCATTATTAATGAAAATGTAACTTGCCTCAGAAATGGATGCAACCTAATCAAAGAACTCCAACATGTCACTAATACAGAAAAATTACCTTTCCTCAGTTTCCTCAGAAATTGAATTGCCGGACCCGTGAAGAATTCCTTTCTTGTTGTGGATCGGATTGATACACATCCTCGCAGGCATAACAAATGTTCTGCAACAAGTAGTAGCCTATTATAGGATAAGTAGAACTTCAAATACATCTTTCATAAAAGAAATGTTCGAACTGTTAAAACACATCTTAAAATGCATTGTTTTCTTGCCATAACCAAATGTATGGTTTGTGTCTGGAAGCAACACAAACAACAAATTGTGCACAGAGATATGTGGTTATCCAAATCAACTGTAAGATAATACTAATTGCTGCATGCATGTCAAGTCTTATGTCCATAAGCTTAGTACAGATGATCCTAGGATGTCCATCTTTGAATGGATCAAATTTTCTTTCATCAACATAAACACAAAAGAATAGTAGCTAACAAAGAGTCTATTAGCAAGTGCCCCCTGGAATTGTCAAGGTGCACAAGCTGCCCAGGACACCACGGTTGTCAAAAAAGAAGAATAGTATAGTTGCTAACATGTTATGCTGCTGCTGTTGTGAAATTTAATCCAAAGATCAAAATCACTCATTGAAACAGCTGACTAATCCATAAGATGCAGACTTCATTCTAGCAAAACATTTGAAGTTTCAGCATACCTCTAAGAGAGGAATTAAACTGACCTTTATTATAGAGAACCCAAGAACTAAATCTCTCGAAAACAAACCACGTTGCAAATTGCAACAATCATCAAACTGTATTATTGTAAATTACCTCAATCAACAAATGCTATTAGTACATTCCCAGGTCAAAAAAGCAACAGTTCTTGCAAATTGTTTCAATCATCACCTATAATACCTATATAACTAAATTGAAGTCCCTCCCTCTTCTTTTATATGATAAGGTTGTCACAATTCAACCGCCAATAAACTGAAAAGACAAAACAAATTCAGACCGCCCCAGTCCCTATACTACGTACAAGATCAACATTTATCTTTTCCAACTCAGGCTTATGTAAAGAATCCACTCAAGCTGAAAGGAAATATATTAACCAAAACTTCTCTTCTTTTTTTATAGCAATCAAGAAGCAAACATCCAGCAAGTAAAACCATCTTCAACATAGAAAAGATTCAAACTTTGCAAACTAGATTTCAACAGAACAACAACAACTATGACTCAGTCCCAAACAAGTTGTCATTGATATGAACTTCATTTCATATCATCCTCATACTAAAAGGGCAATTTGCGCACTAAGCTCCCTCTATGCACAGGGTCCGTGGAAGGGCCAGACCACAAGAGTCTATTGTAGGCAGTCTCATACTGCATTTCTGCAAGAGACCATTTCCACAGCTCAAACCCCAGAACAGTTTTACAAATTCCACTAAGGCTCCCCTTGCATACTAAGTAAACTAAAAGTGAAATTTCAAGAAACCCAAAAGAGGGAAACAAAATTTTACCTCTGAAGAAACATAGCTTCTTCAAGAGCACACCTAAGGCTTGATTCTTGATGACCCAAACCTGCACAAGTATCACAATGTTTTCCAGGACAATCAATTCTATTTCCCCAATAAATATACTTATGAGGCCCATTATGTTGTCGACGATTCTTAGAAAAGACTGAGTTTTTTGAGGTTATAGAAGTGGAAAAAGAGAACCCATTTGGGGAAAACAATGTTGAAGCTATGTATAACAAAGTTATGGTTACAATGGAAACTGTAAGTATAAGTGTTGGAGATCTTGGTTTGGTTTTCCCCTTGTGGGTTTTTTGGATCGCCATTTTTTTTTTCTGATTCTTGAATTACAGAGAAGAAGCAAAGAAATAAGAAGATCTGGATGAACACTCACTTTGGTACCTTCAAGTTTTTAAAAGTTTCATTTCAGTACTTAATATCTCTGTTTTAGTTCAAATTAGTCCCTTTTAGCAACTTCGGTGGTTAGACAACGTTTGAATTAAGGACATTGTTTTATTATGTCACACATCATATAAAAAAAAAGGTAAAATAATATTAGATATAAGTAAGAGGAAAATTAGAAATAAAAAAGGAGGTAATATCACGATCACAAATTAAATTACATAATAATGAATTTAACACTACTAAATAATAAATTTTAATTCACTTTCAGACATAAATTATATTTAAAAAAACAGGATAGAATACAATTTGTAACAACCATTCAAAAAAGTTGTAAAAAGGAAAGTGTGATCATACAATTTTGGCCATTTAAATCATTTCACTGAGGATTAATTAAAGGGAAATAATTAATATATGTTTAAACCAGCTCATTAGTGGCCCTCCTAATTACTATGGATCATAAGATATAAAGGTAAATTATGTTGGTAGGGCATTTACCTAATTCTGAAAACTCCCAACTGCTAGACAACATGTTTTTTCATTTAAAATTAAGAAATGCTCAAAGGTCAAAAAGCATTTGGCTCATTAGTAAAAATTTATCCACATCGAATGTCTATATCAAATATAAATATAAAATATCTCTTACATGTACATTTATATCCAAATCATGGTTAAACAACATGTATTTGTAATTGCTAAGATTAACCTGATTTGGTGTAAGCATTCGTAGGATTGCAAAATTTTGTGTGCGCCACCACTAAGGTTGTGTTCATATATTAAATTATATAGCAGAATTGTGACAATAGACTAACACGAGCGGATCTAAAGTTACAGACACAATAAAGAGAATTTATTATGCTAAGCAAGAAGCCACAAGAACTCATCTCAGCTTTCAGCTGTCTTTTCTGAGAAACTACTTACAACTTTTTCTTCTGATTATCCTCATCTGTACAATCCTCTTAAAGTGGAATGTGATCCAACATTTGAAGAATACAAGAATTACATGACAAAATAAGATTTGACACCAAATATACTGCTGCTAGTGCCATGTATTTCCAAACTGGATCTGTAGTTTCGTCGTAAACTGGCTGTTTCCACCTTTCAACAGATCATTTGATCAAGCAACAAGACTTTGATTCTTCGAGTGATGAATAGTCTGAAAGCTAGATGAAGCATTGGGAAGTTCATTAAGATAGGTTATACTCTTTAAGCTTTTTGAAATGTGCGCGAAGAAACTCCATGTAGAAGCCGGACAAATCCCAAGAAACTGAGCTTTCCATCAGAGTGTCTAATCCAGTCCTGCAGAACTACATGAACTGGGACTGAAGGAGAGAGCCCGAGCTCCTGTTTAAATAAACCAGATAGTAAAACTAGTAAGCTTGAAGCTGAGAATCGCAAACATTAGTCAACCAAGAAGTTCAAGAAATGATTGGCAAATCATACTATAATCATACTTTTAACTTACTTCTGTACATGTTAATTTGGTTCTTTTTTACTTGAAGATGTCATAAGCAAATAACAATAATTCATGTAGGAACTTATTACTCTTAACCTTTATGAATTAAATCTTATTGATGAACATAAAAATTCAGATGCTTGCCGATCATAGTTATAGTACTACTATTAGCATCATGATGAGAGAAGGGGGAGGAGGGAGAGTGTACCGAGGCAAGTTCCTCTATCATAATAGGTCTGTTCCCCTCCTTTTCAAAGAATTCATAGCCACGACGAGCATGTTGCTCCCAGCTTTCCATTCCCTCAAGCTGATGTACACTTATCGAAGCAGCACAGAATTCTTCAAAATCCAATTTTCTGTATTGAAGAGAACTCACCTGCACAGGACATGAAAAAGTCGGTCAAAATAATTTGTCATCGGTTCATTCTGTCTATTAGAATTGTAAGTATGAAGTTCACCACTTCAACAAAATAGAACCAAAGGAGCTTCCTGAGAGGAAGCTTACCGTATTAACAAAGTCGAAAACCCTTGAATCCTTCATTGCATCGGTGGAGTTCTTCATCACAGCCTGCCGAATCATTAAACTTAATTAGAAACAGTAAACTGAGGAAAAAAACAAAAATGAACCTACAATCTCTTTAGTTTCTTTTTATTTTTTTCTGGAACAATGATGGTTGAGGATAGAGAGCTTACCATTTTGAAGTTTGGTAGAGCTACAAGTCCACTTTTGCTTGGCCCTAATAGTGTAAACTGATCACGAAGATAAGCTAGTTGTGGTATAGTCAATGTCTTAGCTAGAGCCTGTTACAGTAGCAGCAAACGATAAATCATACAGCTAACAAATATCTAACATTTCTTTAGAAGTCAAAATAATTTCATTTGTCATATTGCTCCAAGATTGTGTGACTATATGACGCTTATGACATCACATTTTTTGCTACATATATACTATAATCTCTCGGTGACAGGAAAAATATGTTTCTGTATATATTTACAGGACGACAGAAATGCTGAACAGGTTATATTAGAACCTTGCTGATCACATAATGCCCCCGTTGCTTTTGGGGGCAGGGGCGAGGAAAAGAGGTTGAAGAAACATAAGAGGAAGGGAACACAGAAGAATTTATCTGACCTTACCATGCCTTTGTACTTACAAGAAGTGGTCATATTAGATTTTTTGGCTAAATTATATGACTGCTGAACTTGGAAGTAAGTTCTACAAGAACAGATATACATACCCTTAAAGCAGTTTTTCTAAGAGAAGAAGAATATACATAAGCTTTTACAAGCTTATATACTATCATGTCCAAAGGAATCTTCACGTCATGATGACCAGCCAACCAAGGATGACCTACAGATAAAATGAGACAGGTTAAGAAATCTGTAATGCTGCTAAAGTCTGATACTGCAATAATAAACATAAATATGAAACAACATAGGTAATATGGTTAAATCAGGAAGTCATTAGGTGCATTCATATATGGTGATGACAAGTTCTGCTCGAGACAACACTCAACAAGGACATTAAGGAACTTGAAACTGGTCTAGGTATGTCCTAATTCCAAAATTGTAAGGTCTGCATTGTCAAGGAGACTTACTGAGAGCCTGAGCTGCAGTTAGCCTTTTGCGATAATCCTTATTCAGCAATCTTTTTACAAAGTCTACTGCATCAGAAGACAAAGAGGGCCAAGGGGATTCGTCAAAGTTTGGATCAGTTTTCAGGATGGCCCTAAATATACCAGACTCTGTCCGCGCCCAGAAAGGTCTGCTTCCACAAAGAAGAATATAGGCAATTACACCAATACTCCACATGTCAGCTTCTGTTCCATAAGATCTATGCAAAACCTCAGGTGCAACATAGTATGCACTTCCAACAATATCATTAAGCCTTTCATCTGCAAATATTTCCGTTAGTCAAACTATGGCATGCTACAAGCACAAAATAAGAAATGATAAATGTTGTATGCATTA
>JAJOOR010009736.1:0-15528 GCA_036250505.1 Solanum acaule
CTCCTATCAAGTTGCAGGAACTCAGACTCAAGACAGTTAAATTGGTGAATTCCGCAAAGAACTCTGGAATTGGTGCAGATAAATTGTTCCCATCAAGATGGACAATAGAGAGAAACTTAAGATCAGCTAACGGAGTGATACTGCCTGAGAATGATTCAGCGCTAAGGTCAAGACCAATAACTTGGCCTTCACCGTTGCAAGTGACACCCTCCCATTGACAGCAGTCAATCCGCTGGTTCCACTTAACTAGCTTGGTAGATATTTCAGAATCATAAGTAAGGTTATTTCTCAGCTGCAGCAGTAACTTCTTCTGATCCTCAAGACATTTACTGGAATTAGCTGCCACTACATCACTCATTTTACAGCAGATGGAGAGTAATAGGATCAAGAAAAGCTGGGAAAACATTTCACTTCTCATTTGGACTGTCAACAGAAAAAGAAACTCCAAGTTTCTGCAGATCTGAAACGTATAAAATAGCAATATCCTCGCCCAAATGAGTACAACAGGATTCGTTTGAATAAAATTTTTTGGCTAACAGATCAATTTTTTGCCTATTTTAAAAACTAGCGCCAACCAAACATGAGTAAAACATGATGATTAAATACGCTGACACTGTGGTTCGTGTGTCTATCCTAGTCAATTTATTTTTGAAATTGATAGACAGTGGTCAGTGGAGTGTGGACCTACACGGCTTTCCGCAGGATGTTGCTCAATTTTGTTTGACTATATTGTCTATATTTACATGTGAAATTATCTTAGTATATAGTAGTAAGAAAGTTATATTCCCATCATTAGTTTTTTTTTTGTTGAAACGTGTCACAAATATATTTATTAAGTCAAACAAAACATCTGACAAAAATACATAAATCATAAGCTGTGTAAAACCAACAACATCCTTACTCCTTAGTTTGTACGAAAAAATTTATTCTAGGGAAAAGGTTCAAATATGCCATCGAACTTTCAAAAAAGACTTATTTATGTCATTCGTTAAAAGTTTGTCTCATCTATGCCATTATCGTTTAAGAAAAGGCTCATTCATGCCATTATTTTTTAACGTGATTTTGCAAAACCATTTTTTACACGTGACCAATTATAATTCGTCCACGTCATTATTTTTTTTATAATTAAAAATCAAAATTCTAAACAAACATTTTTTGCAAAACCATTTTTTACACGTGGCCAATTATAATTCGGCCACATCATTATTTTTTTTATAATAAAAAATCAAAATTTTGAAAAAAATAATGACGTGGCTGAATTATAATTGGCCACATGTAAAAATGATTTTGCAAAACCACCGTTAAAAAATAATGGCATGAATGAGCCTTTCTTAAACGGTAATGACATAGATGAGCCAAACTTTTAACGGATGGCATAAATGAGCTTTTTCTGAAAGTTCGATTACATATTTGAGTCTTTTCCATTTATTCTATGAGAGGCATAGATATTAGGTGGCGGACAATACTTGTGTGAGGTGCTTTTGTGCTTTTCCAAGTGGAATTTGGGTCCCACTTGCAAGCAAAATGGCCTAAAGTCCCTTTTTCCCCCTCTAATCTCTCTCCTCCATGGTCCAAATTTTCTTCTTATGCTATTTAAAATTTGCTAACGTAAATTTTGTTATGTTTTTGGGCTGTTCGGTTTTTGTCATTTTTAATAGAAAATATGATAATATAACAATAATAATTAATTAACAAATACAAGAAAAAATAACATAAAATGCACTTCTGACATTATCAAAATAAAAATATAAATCAAATTAGAAAATAAATACAAAAAATTTGATTATTATAAAGACAAACACATGAATATGAATCAAGAGTTCAGAAGATTAATATCTAACATAATTTTTTTTAAAAAAAATATGTATTTATATAGTTCATGTGAATCAAAGTGGTGTATTGTTTACAGACAATTTAATAGTAAATAATAGAGTGAAAATTTCAATTATAATAAATCAATGTATGATCTTCTATAAGCGAACGCAAAATTGATTTTTTTTTATCTAAGTTCTCATATTTTCTATGTATCATTTATAAATATTTTTAAAAAAAAAACATTTTATGAAATTAAGACACGAGATTTCAAAATACTAATATTTTTGTAGTTTCACTTTCTTCAATTCCTTAAAACTTATCCAAAAAATTAAATTTAAATTTTTCGAGACACCCACTTTGGTTTTTCCTCAAATAATTGATGGGGCAGAAGATATTATTGTTTCTCGCTTAACTAGAGGTCTCGAGTTCAAGCTTTGAGTATGAAAAATTCTTGATAAGCAATATATCACTTCGAACAAAACTCTACACAATGCAAATCTTAAATAGTCATGTTTTAATTCATATATCGGATGCTAAATAAAAAGTCAAAAAAATATCATACAAAAATAAAATTATGTGTAAGAGTTAACAAGTACTAGTAGGAAAAAATGCAAGAAAGTGTTTTGAAGAAAGAAAAAATATATAAAAACAGGGGCTAAAAATAGATGAGAAAAGAAAATGAAAGAAAGTTAAATGTGGTCCCATAGTATACACTTGGCAGCCAAACAACCCCTCATACAACTGACAATAGTTGCACCTCGTGCAGGATAAAAAATTTCATTCCTATAACCACTAATTCATTATTCTACATAATTATTCTTGAATTTTGTAATTCATGTAAGTTCTAGCTCATTCACTTATCCTATATAATATTCATAATCTTTCTATTCATTGCAATGAAGAATTTCTCACCTATATATAGTGATGATCTTACTTTATTTTATAGATAAGAGAAATAATGTAAAAGAAGATGAGAAGTATTTTATATTGAGGTTAGTGTAGTAAAAAGAAAGTTGAGACAAAGAAAAATATTCCAAATCTTCAACTAATTTACTATACAAAAGAAAGTAATTATATGTTGAAAGAATGTGTTCTTTTGGTAGATCTTTGGACTCTTCAACTAATCAAGAGATATAATGTTGGATCCACGTAGATTGTGCCGTAGTGAACTTGAATCTCCTTAAGGAGAGCGAGATATTTGCGCCTTAGCCTGAATATATTTTTCTATTCATTTTTATCATTTTATTTAAAGCTACAAATTTTTTTCTATATTTATGGTATCTATAACTTTGTACATATTAGGAAACAAGTTTATATACATTCTGTAACACCCCCTTCAAGTTGAAACATGTATATTGATTATGCCCAACTTGTGTATAGAGGTAATCAACTCGAGTTTCATGCAACACTTTTGTAAACAAATCAACACTTATACTCTCGTCTTCACGTAAAGTACATTAGATATTTATATGACTATATAAATCATTTCATTAAAGCTAAAAGGGAAATTTTAAAATTAAATTGCTTTTAATTATGAAAATATGACATTCTTTTTGAAATATTTCTAAAAATAAAATGGTGTTACATAAATTGAGACAAAGAAAATATTCAAAAGACTATAATCAAATCAATTATATTTGAGATGAAATGAATGGAGTAATTTGGGTTAGTCTTAAATTGAAATTGACAAAATTGTTACTTGTGTAAAGAAAGAAATACTTAACCGCAAGTTCCAAAATCTTTTACTTTACTACTATGAATAAACACCAAAAGGTGTTTCTCGGCCATTTCCCTTCTGTTCTCGAAGCTCTTTTGGCGGGAAAATCTTCATAGCTCGTTGATCAAATAGTGTATACATAGATCCTTTTTTTTTAATAGATTGATCGTTGATCAGCTTTAAAATGTCTACTATGAAAGTTTGCGTGCTATTCAGACCTCTGAATCCGAAGGAACTATCTGAGTTCGGCGATGCTGTCTCTGTTCAAGGAATTAACTCTGAGTCCTTCATAGTCAAGGTTTTAAAGCTCAAATCTCTGTTTCCTGTATTGATTTTGCTGTTAATTTCAAATCAAATGTGAAGTCTGTGTATGTATTGCAAAAACTTTGAAGTGCACTACTTAATCTTCGCATTAGCTATTCAGAATGAGGTTTTACTACTTAGTTGATTTTGTAACATCATTACAGGATGAAAAGGAACAGGAATTTGATTTTACCTTCGACAAAGTTTTCTATCAAGGATCTGAACAAGCTGATATATATGAATTTCTAGCTCTGCCTATAGTCCAAGGTACAATCGAATTTCGTGAGAGTTATTATAAAAAGTGAAAGAGTTTTAAATTCAGTTGATCTTCTCACTTAGAATTTTCGTTTTCCTGATGATGGTGAAAATAGGTGCCCTAGATGCAATAAACGGTACAATTATCACTTATGGACAGGTAAATGCTTGATTACAGCCTTTTATGTAAGCATGCCTGCAATTTTAATATGTGAATTGGAGATTTTCAGTACAAATACTGGGTCCGATTAGTGAAGGATCTACTGCAGAAATATGAGAACAAAGACATTACTCAATTCCTAGTGCAGAATTGTTAATGATTACAGGAGGAGAAAGTTCTTCTTTTCCTTTTCGTAATTTTCGTTGACTATTCTTTATTATTTTGATGTTTTCTCAGACAGGAGCAGGAAAGACATATAGCATGGAGGTAAAATGATTTTACAACATCCATAAATCTGCGTTTTATGGAAGTATTAGTTCATTGTCAACTCTGTTGGCTTTAGGGACCAAGTATTGTAGATTGTGAAAGCAAGAAGAAAGGCCTATTGCAGAGAGTGGTGGATGGGCTTTTTGAGGCCATAATGAATTCAGAGAAACCTAGCAAATACACAATCAAATTATCAATGGTGACAATTTGTTGATTAGGATGTTATTGTTATTGATTTCAACCTTTTGTATGGCAAATGCTACGTTTCTTTAATCTCTTTTAAGGAAATTTCTTACTCTTACAGGTAGAGATCTACATGGAGAAAGTGAGGTTTGTGTCACTTACCAGTACTTGTACCTGAGGAGATTTTATTGATCCATATCTATTGCTTTAACTCAAATTGGCTTTATCCATAAGCATGCCTTTTAAGTTATATCAATTTCTCTCAGAGATCTCTTTGATTTATCGAAGGACAATATACAAATAAAAGAGAGTAAAGTTCATGGAATTGTTCTAAATGGAGTAACAGAAGTAAGACTCATCAGCACTTTTCTTTCACTTTTTCCCTCAAATTGTTATACTGTTTTAGTTTCAAGCATGCAATATGCTCAACATAACCTGATATTGTCTATTTGGATTTATGCTGGATTATCCTCAATAGTCCTCTGGCTTCCTGCATAAATTTAAGTACTCACAAACTACCAACTAAAACAGTTGGCTGGCTTGATATGTTGGAAGCCTGAATAAGTGCTAAACCTTTTGACTTTCAGGAACAACAAATTTTATGCGAAAATATCTACTTGTCCTTGATTTATAACTAAAATGCTATATCTATTTTGTTTTTTATTTTAGTTTTCCTTGGAAATTTCTAAATCCTGCAGAATCTTAAATTGTTTTCCAGGTAGCTATATCCAACTCTGCAGAAGCATTGCAAAGCTTGTCTGTAAGGGGAAATGAGATGATGTGTTTCCATATGAAGCATTTTATACATTTCGGTTCTGATATGGCTGTTCATGTTGCAGAGTGGGATAGCTAATAGAGCAGTCGGAGAAACACGTATCCTTTGCCTCATTCTGTGCATCTTGTTAACAAAATGTCTTCCTTTTACATATTTATTTTTTGTTAAAATATTTTAACAAGTCCAGAAATGAATATGTCGAGCAGCAGAAGCCATTGCCTCTACATATTTACTGTCCACCAAGATCTTACAAAGGATAAAAGGTCTTATCTCTCAATAGGTTTGAAACTTGAAAGACATATCCTAAATATTTGAATTTCAAAGCAGGACCAAATTTGGAAAGCTGATACTCGTAGACTTGGCGGGGTCAGAAAAAGTTGAGAAGACTGGAGCTGAAGGTAAAATTCTTGAAGAAGCAAAGACCATCAATCAGTCCCTCACAGCACTTGGGAAAGTGATAAATGCTATGACTAGCAGCACTCCAGGAAAACCAACTCATATTCCTTATCGTGATTCTAAGGTCACTCGGATCCTACAAGATGCTCTTGTTAGTTCCACTTCCTGAACTCCATTTTCTCCATACGTCCAGCCTACGTTGATGAGTGATGACCATCTACACTATGATTTGCAGGGTGGATGCTCTCAGACTGCATTACTTTGCTGTTGCTCTCCAAGCCCTTCCAATTCTTCAGAGAGCCTCTCTGCCCTGCGATTTGGTGCTAGGTATGTAAACTTGGTTTTATTTGAACTTCTTGTCATAAAGTCAAGAAGGGAACAATGAGGAACATAATGCACAAAGGAAAAAAGAGAAATTTTGTAAGACCCCTATTAGTTCTATACATCTTTGGAATTTATGGATTTCATGTTAGTATTCTTTTATTTCCTTTGTTAGCGTTATAGTTTCTTCTCATGTTTTGGTCTCCCTTCAATTTATATCCCATTGGGTATAACCTAGTTTTACTTGTAAGTTAAAGCCTTGGTTTTTGAAAAGCTTACCATGTCAATCAATATTTGGTGCTGGTCAATACATGTAAAGTAAGGATTTTAAGTTCTAGTTTCTGTCCTTTCAAGCAGAGCAAAGCATGTAAAGGCATCAGTACATGTTAGTTGCAAGGAAGATCTAGACAATACCAAGGATGCCACAGTCTATACTTATGTAGACGAGTCTAGGGAGAGAATATTGGCCAAGGTCTGATTTGATTGGTTCATGTAATTTAATCTATCCTTGGTTACTGTACTATAAGCTAATAATCTGATTTACATAGCTGAGAGAGAGAATGACTGCCGATGATGTTCAATTGCTTGAGAAATTATTTGTACTGGAGGGAATTTTCTTTGATCCCAATTCAATTGACGAGATAGAAGCCGCATATGAAGATGTTACATCAAGGACAATCTCATCGTTGCATAAAGCCGTGGAAGAGCTGAGTACTGGTGTAGAGAAGGTAAGAGATACATACATCTGAGTTCACTGGTATAAATAGGGTTCTATTCAATTTGATTTCACTGCTTTCCTTTCATTTGCTCTTTTTGTTTAATAAATCAGTGAATAGTTGAAAAGCTCTTCTGTCGGGCTTGATATGAATACTAAAGTGTGTTTGCTGGAATACCTAGGAAGGATTTTTCCAGATAGATTATGTACTCAGCAAAGGCTTCATGAAGTAGGTTAGGAAGGAATTCTGTTTTATATTTTTTGAGTTCCAACACTTTGTGGGAGAGGATTCTTCTGCTGGATTTTTGAAAATAATGAAAGCTCTCCAGCTATACCTCAAGAAAATGAAATTGAGAAAATTAGAAACATATATATGATTACCTTGTATAGACTATATAATGTCCTTCACATTTTTAACCTTTCATGCTTTTTGAAAATTCCAGCAAAAGATTGATGTTATAGTTTACGATCCACATACGGTCTTAGCTAACATTATCAATTAGATAGAATTAATGCATAGTAGAACAAAGAACAAATTTAGGTAAGAAATATGATTAGAATTCTACTTATAGATTATGGACCGAGTGCAGAGTCAAAAACCATCCAAAAGCTTTTTTCACGTGATCACAATTTCTTTACTAGATGAGTTTTCGTAATGGTATGGAGCTTCATTTTGATTGTGCTGTTGTGTCAATCATTTTACAGATGAAAAGGGAGAATGTCGCTCTTAAGGCCAGCTTGAAAGTTTCTGAAGAGTTTTATCAACATCAACTCGAAAGAAGGTCGCTCTGCTTCATTCTCTGATTGTAATTATGGACCTTCATTTTTAAAGACTGCATTTAAGACATGAATATTGGATTCGATAATAGGTTACTTGTCATCTCATGACACTTTCATTTTTTGGACATGTAAAGGAAGCCTTAAAAGTTAGCAATTCGTGGAAGCAACTTCCCGTTTTGCTTGCAGGAAGGATTGAAGTTTTTTGGGCCCATTTACCTTTGCTTTCTGAGATTTCTAATTTTCACAGTACTCAAGTTCATTTTTTCAAGCAATATTTTCTCTGAGCCAAAAATGCCCTTTTGTTCTCTTTTGTGTCGTTGCCACTGAGATTAGTGATTCAAGGTATTAAAATTACAACCGTTCAACGCATTAGGAATCATTAGATTTGTAAACCACCAGGGTGTTTAAGACCATACAATTTTTTATTTTAAAAGTTTTTCTATTACTATGATTTTTTTGTTAGTTAAATGTGTTCTTTTCCAATTTAACTATCTGGTATCCCTCATCCCTTGGCTCGACTAATACGGAAACAGTCGGCTAATCTAGTAAAGAGATTAACAATGGGGGATCACAATTTATAATTATAAATGTAAACCAACTTGAAAAAGAAGTATAGAATATCACTAATGCTTAGACACATATACTGTATGCATGGACGTTAGGGATGACAATTAATCGAGCTAATCTGTAATTAAATAAGCATAGATTCCATGAGTAGACTTATTTGAATGGTTTACTAAAACATGTCTGACCTCCACCTAATGTTCTTATTCTTCATTACTTTCTCAATTCAGATCCACCTACTAAAGGTTTAAAAGAAGAAAGAAATATTACACTCCGGAAGCTCATGACAGAAAAAATATATTTTCTTTGATTCCGTTTTTTTAAATACTTTCTAAATATTTTGAATTGTTAACCCTTGTAACTTATAATTCCATTCTTCTTATATATTTTTAAAATATGTAAATTTTATTTCAATTTTTTCTTTTGAGATTCTATGTACAAATTCACACCGAACATTACTTAGTTTGATCCTCGCATTCCGAATTTTTTGGGACAGCTGGAGTATATATACACGTTGAAGACAAGCAACTTTCACATGTACATGTAAGATTGAATTAAACATGATATCAGAAATGAATGCACTGACATTCTAAAATGTCTCTGTCACAGAACCATATTGCATAATTTTTCTCAGCTTAGTTATATTATTAGTGGTTAGAGAAAATAACATTAGAAAAAGGACAATTTTTACCTGTTTGATGACAAGGAAACTGTCCCAATCAAATCTGTTTTATCATTAATGGAAACACTTCTAATCATAGCATCCATTCATTGAAGGATATGAAAGTAATTGAACAACAACCAATTCACAATCTTTTAGCCTTCCCCACAATTCAAAGACAACTTGAAATTGAAGCAAAAAAGCCCAACAAATCTTATTTTAAGAGGATAAAAATGCCAACTTTTTGTCAAAAGGGCAAAAAAACATGGCTTCTTCAACCACTTGTGTCCTCCACATTCTTGTCATTTTCTTCATCTGCTTGCCCTTGGCTAATACCATAGATTTCAATTACCCTGCAGTCTTCAACTTTGGTGATTCAAATTCTGATACAGGAGGCCTTGTTGCAGGCGTTGGTGATCGCCTAGAGCCACCTAATGGACAAACTTATTTCAAGAATCCATCTGGGAGGTTCTGTGATGGCCGACTAATCATCGATTTCTTGAGTAAGATTCCCACTTCAAAGTACCATTTTTTGATTTACTTTGAAGGTTATATTGATATACTTTTTTTTAATGGATTTTTGTTACAGTGGATGCGATGGACCTTCCATTCTTGAACTCCTATTTAGACTCCGTTGCTGCACCGAGTTTCAGAAAAGGAGCCAACTTTGCAGCTGCTGGTTCAACTATACTTCCTGCAACTGCATCATCTGTTAGCCCTTTTTCATTTGGGATTCAAGTTGCTCAGTTTTTCAGGTTCAAGAATCGGGTTTCTGAAATTCAGGCAAAGAGTAAGTTTGATCATGTTTCTGATAATCAAGGCTCATTTGCATATATCAGAATCCTATATATCTTGTGAGATTTTATTGATTTTCTTTGCAGCTAGGAAATATGATAAGTACGTTCCAGCTCAAGATTTTTTCCAGAAAGGACTTTATATGTTCGACATAGGCCAGAATGATCTTGCTGGTGGATTTTACTCCAAGACATTAGATCAAATTCTAGCTTCAATTCCAACTATTCTTTCAGGATTTGAAGATGGTGTCAAGGTCAATTCTTATAACAGAAAATTACGCGAATTTTCTGTACTGATTATCAATTGCAAGTTGTAAACTCATTTCTGCTTCCTCTTTGACATCACAGAGATTGTATGACCTAGGGGCCAGGAATTTCTGGGTTCATAATACAGGTCCATTAGGGTGCTTAGGTCAGAATATAGCCAAATTTGGAACTGATGTATCAAAGTTGGATGAGCTTGGATGTGTTAGCTCACATAATCAAGCTGCAAAACTTTTGAACCTGCAGCTTTACGCCCTTTGCAAGAAGCTTCAGGGCCAGTATTCAGATGCAAATATCACTCATGTTGATATTTTTTCCATCAAGTCTAATCTGATAGCAAATTATTCCCGAAATGGTAAGTTACTAAGTTTCTTTACTCGCAAATGCCAAAAAGAAGATGGAATTATGCAATTTCTTTTTGATTATAGAATTCATGAGATATAAAGTGAAATTGTTCCACCAACATCATATGAACTTTATTGAGAAGAACTGCAGTGCACCCACTGTGTTCTTCATCTGGAAGGCCATGAGTGGAGGAGAAATGGTGCCTTTGCTTTCTTGATTTGGCTAAACCAACTTTAGAACTTTTTCTGATAAACAAAGCTGAGAATCATACTTTTGCCATCATGATAACTTGATTATACTTCAACTTAGAGGAAACTAAAGCAGGACGAGAGTTTCCACAAAGTGCACTCTCATTAAATTGTAGAAGAAAAGAATTAATATAACACTTGGCATGTTGCAATTACACCTTGCAGGATTTGAGCAGCCACTAATGGCTTGCTGTGGTTATGGAGGACCTCCACTCAACTATGACAGCAGGATTGCCTGTGGTCAGACAAAGCTGTTGGATGGAAACAATGTCACCGCCAAAGCATGCAATGACAGTAGTGAATATATCAATTGGGATGGAATTCACTACACAGAAACTGCAAACCAGTTTGTCGCCTCACAAATTCTCACCGGAAAATACTCTGATCCACCCTTCGCAGACAAGATGCCTTTCCTTCTCAAACTAAAGTTCTGAGGAACTAACATGCTTATCATTGTTTTATTCTCTGTATACTTATATATTTTAATTTACTAAAGAAATTCAATACTTTCATGGATTCCTGAAAATATAGAACTTATGGATCATGTCATGATAAGTACCACAAAAAAAAACCCTTTACATTATCAGTGATGCAACAGGAAAATTTATCTATTTCTTATGAAAAGAAATGGTAATATACGTTACGTTAGGGGAGGTCCAAATTTTCATATTTATCCTTTTTAAATATCTCATGAACCAGTCATTTTCGAATGGACCATTTTGTACACGATAATATACATGCTTACACAAGTCTCACGAAAATGTAACCTTCCAGAATCAGACGGTTCACTTCTTTGAAACATATGCATAGTATTGAGCCATAGGAACAACAAAAGCAATCACTAACAGCCCACCAACCACAAGTGTGAATTGTCCTCTTTTCTCATCAGTTTCCTCTCTGGATTTGAAGTTGGACTCTCTTTTGTTATCCTTGAGTTGGGGGCCACCAGGATCAGGAAGGCCATCAATGGCTGCAACAAGACGTCTGGCAGTGCTGAAAACTGCTTCATTGTACTTCTCTTCAGTAGCCAAGACTACAAATATTGAAACCAATAGCCCCACCATCAGAATCAAGAGCATTAGTGTACTTTCACTATGAAACAAAACAGAATTGTTCTGGGGTTGCTAATTCTCCTATATATACAGAACAAGTTGTCTAGACAGATAATACTTTATTAGAATAGTCATCTACACAGAGAAAAAACATGTGGTGATCGATAGTTGTGTGTGAACCTTCCCAAATTTGGTTTATCCAACAAACACTTAGAATTCATGCATCCAAACCCCATTTTTCTTGATAAAGAGACTTTTCATACCAACTTTAGCACTAAGAATGAAATCCAGATGCTGCATTAATTTTATCAATTGGTAAATAATTGAACGAGACCTTGGGACTGGGGTTTAACCTCGAGAAATAGACAATTAACGGAGAATGCTCCAAAAAAATACATTTCATCCCAGTTTATTAAAAGTATGAATAATAAGGAGAAATGGATCTGTTTCCTTTTCTTGCATGTCTAAATGTCATTGCCATCCTACTAGAATCATTCAAATGATACTAGTTTCTCCAGAGTTTCGACATCAGGATCTACTCTTGGACCAGAAGATATGCCTTTTAAAGAATTCTTAATTGCTTGAACAGAATAACTAAGAAAAAGTCCTTATTCCTCCATTGGATTGTCTCAGGATCATTACAAATATATAAACAACTAGGTGAACTCTTTTGGAGTTTGTGTTTCTAGGTCCTGTTTATAAATCCTTAGACATGACAATGAGAAAGCTTTTCTAGCAGTTAAGACCTAAGAGTTATTGAATTTATCGTACTCACTAAATTGCTTACATGCTATTGTTAATGTTGATGAAGAGAATTAGACTTTTCTAACCTAGTAAGTATAATCTATGAAAAGTAATATTCTCTATTATACTAATTCTCTGTACTATACTTCATGTCCTTACCAAAATTGTGAATCTTACTTATCACCACTGTTCTCAATAAACCATTCATTGGAAATCAACCCCTCAATGACAGAATTAATCAATGTGCCCAAACAACAAGGAACTAAGAGGAAGTATTTCCTACCTGGAAGGTTCTCTGAGACGGTAGCATCAAGAACAGTATCTCCAACGGCCTTTACAAAATCAGGGCCACCAGTTATTGCGCCTTCCTTTTGACTTGTAACGAGCACAACTATACCCTTATCATTTCCTTGTTCAACACTAGGGTACCACTTCTCCAAAACTTGATCAGCATACTCAAAAGCATCAGCTTTGCTCTACAAAAAAAACAAAAGTTACCATTTCGATTATTTTTCCGTAGTCAGTATAGTTTACAGGTTGAGGTCATAAGTCTCTCCAAGACAAGAATTTACAAAAGAACATAAGTACTTTAAGAGCATATCAAGTAGAAAATCACCATAAAGATAGATTGAAACTTTTCTTCTGAATAACTAATTATAGACTATTTCAAGATAAAGAAGAGAAGAAAAATTACAGTGAGCTTGCGGACAGTGATGAAATTAATGTGGAAGCCTTTTCTCTTCTCTACATCAGACAACAATGCCTTCAAATCAGACTTTGTCACCCTGCTAAGCACACCAGCATCATCAACTACATATGAGTCCTTTGGTGGCCCTTCATTTAACACATCAAATTCAGATGCCAATGCAGAATCAGAAGACACAACTGGATAAAAATTAAGGGCTAAAGAAATAGCTAGAGCAGCTAATCCTTGCTGGACATGAGAAACCCAACTTTTGGGTACTGAAAAAGATTCTTTTTCAATCTGGGAATGTTGTTTTCTGAGGCTGCAGCAAATTGGCTTAGTTGATCTGGGTAAGTGAGAAAGGGAAAGAAAAGGCTTTGAAAGGGAAGTTTTGGGGTTGAAGAGAGAAGAAAAAGGAGGGGAGAGAATAGTTTCCATTGGAAGAAAAACAGTAACAGATCAAAATTTGTGAGAAAATACAGAAAAAAGTTGTTTTTGTTGCTCAGTGTGACACTGGCTATGTGTTTTTTGTTCATATTTCGGGTGGTTTGTGTTGTGTTATGTTGTGTCTCCTTCATTGGTTGTGGCTGAATCTTGATCTTGTATGGATAACGTTTTTCTCAGCCATGGAGAAACACAAGGGCATTCTGGTCATTTCCTCTTTGTTTATAACAAAATAATCCAAGCATAAAAATTTGTATTTATAAGTTATTCGGTTCATTTCAATTTAATTGTTTTTAAGGCTTTTGAATCTCGTGTTCAGTTAAAAATATTGTCAAATATATTATCCTTATCTTAAATATATCACTATCATTATCTCGTAGGACAAAAATATTATTTTTGATATACCACAACTTAAATAAAACATTTGTCTACTCTTTAACCAACATTGAAAAATATTTCAAAAAAGAAGTTATTCCCTCAATTTAAAAAAGAATTATCTACTTTCATTTTCATTTTGTTTGAAAAAGAATTACCCTTTTTCCTTTTTAGTAATATTTTTATTTCAGTTTTCCACGTGAAATGTTTAAGGCAATGAGATTAAGGGTGTGTTTTGGTATGAAGGAAAATGTTTTCTTGGAAAACAAGTGGATTTCTAACTTATTTTCTCATGTTTGATTGGTGAGTTGAATTTTTTTTTTAATGTTTGGTTGGTGAATGAAAAATATTTTTCAGAAAATATATTTTATTTTTAGCTTGAGACTAAAAAATACTCTTCAGGAAATAATTTTTTATCCGAAAATCAACACCGATAATTGGTCTAGGACCCGACCCCGACACCTAAATTAGGACAGGATCCCAATGACCATTCCAAAATCTGACCCTGAGATTTGACTCAGGAAAAAAAATTCAAAAATATATTTATTTTTTTAAAAAAAACAATTTGATGGGGTGGGGTGGCATAAAAATGATTTTTTTTAAAAATTTAAAATATTTTTAAAAAACAATTTCTTTTTTTTTTAATTTTCTTTTTGATGGGAGTGGCGCGCGGGGGGGGGGGGGGGTGGCGTTAAAAATTAAATTTTTACCAAAAACCTTTTTTTGTTAAAAAATTTGACGGAAATGGCTTGGGCGGGGGGTGGGGGTAGAGGGTGGCATAAAAATGAAAAAAATTAAATTTAAATGGGGAGGGTCGGTTACGAAGTATGGTAGGGTGAGAAAAAAATTAAAGGATAAGTTATTTTCCTTAAATTTGAGTAAAATGAGTTGATTTGAAAAACATTTTTCAAACACTTCAGCCAACCTAACACACACCCTTTGGTACATTTAGCCTAACTTTAATTTTTGACCACAATAGTGAAAAATATTCTTTATTTTCTTAAATTTCGTCGTCTCAAGGCAAATTAAACCATTTCTTAAAAAACTCAGGGAGTATTTTTTTTTTATAAAAAAACATTATTTTTGATCATGTAAAAGAGTAAAACCAGGTAAAAAAAAGAAAAGAAGGGTAAAACCAAAAACCATGTTTTTTAAAAAAACAAAATTGTGACAGGTGGCAGTCCATAAACGGTAAGCACTACCAGCTTAACTTATGCTGCGAAGTAGCAAACAAATCCTCCTTAAACCCTCTTCTCAAATTCCAAAACCTCCATTTCCGTCTTGAATCTCCTTGATCACAAATGGCTTTAGGGCGATTGCAGACGCTTCGAAACATCTTTGAAACAGTTCAAATTCGAGAGTTCTCTACCTTGTAAGCTGCTCAATTCATTATAATCTCTATCCTTAAATTCGTAAAATGCATATAAAGTTCTTTCTGCAAAGACTTGTTATATTTTGATTACATGCGAAAACGAGTTTATTAGCGAAACAGCCAGCTTCCCATTTTCCGTTTTGTTAGAAAAATGTTTTTTTTCGGAATTAAAGATGTCTTTTGTATCAAATCTGCCTCTTTTTTGGATACTGCAGGCTAGCCAGCTCAAGAAGCAATTCAAAATCTATTTCAAATGGTAAGTGTATGCTTTCAGTTTCTAATGCGCATTTGAT
>JAJOOR010009737.1:0-10128 GCA_036250505.1 Solanum acaule
CCCCCCCCCCCCCCCCCCCCCCCCCCCCCCCCCCCCCCCCCCTGACCATTTTCTTAAATAGATACTATAAATTTGAGGGATAAAAATTAAAGATCACCCTGAAATAAGACAATCCGTGCAAAAATTTGTCTTTTAATAAGTTCATGGATTATTGGATTCACATGACAAAGTTTCAAATGGGCCACATAGAAAGACAAACGTTTTGGTGGAGTGAAAAAATGGCCCAACTAACTGGACCTCTTTTACTTGTCTTGATAGTAGTAGATATAGTTTAAAGTTGAGAAAATTTGAGAAATAACAAACATAACTGACATAATAACGTTCTATCTATAGTTTCGATAATTGCGCTATATAGTTATAGTTTTGTTTGCTTTGAAGACTATGATTTGTATATTTCGCTTGCAAATATATAAATAGAGTATTTATACATTTAGGAATTTTTAAAAACCCCGTTTGTATATTTCGCTTGCTACTATACAAACATGGTAATTTATTGTGATTTTTTGTTAAATCTTGAACAAATAGCTATGGTAAGCATATACAAATTTTGGATTTAATAACACTATAAAAAAATGTTGAAACTCGATAGACTTCGTTGGGTTGTCATTGATTTTCTTAAGAAAGAAAATTGACGCACTTTCGTTGGTTATTTTTCATGTATAAATACATGGAAACTCGCAAAAAGAAATTGTTACTTTTAAAAAAAAAAAAATCAATGTCACCCGTCAATTTGAATTTTTTACAATAACTAACGGATGAACGAAGATTTTTAAAATTCAAAATTGCAATTGAAGAGCATATATAGAAATAAAGAAATCATAAAATTAGTATTTTGTGTTTAAATGATACATAAAAAAATAGAGTTGAAGGGTTAATCTTTTATTTTATTTTTTAAAAATACTTTTTTTGTTGTCTTTCACTCTCTTAGAGAAAGTGTGATGCACACACTCTGTCACATCACTTAGAAGTGTCAAAATGAAACATAAAAATTGGAGTTAAAGGGTTAAAATGGAACAATGTTAAGTTAGAGTGCCAAAATGAAATTTAGGGACAAATTTAAGGGTCTGCATATGTGTTTGGCCTTAAATTATTTATCCCACCATTTTTAATATAGTGATGAAAAAAGTTATCCCATATACATGAATAATCTATCCTGAATAACTTATACCACAATAATTAATTCCAAAATATTTTATTCCAAACCAAACAACCCTAAATCAACAAAAAATTCTACTTTCAACCAACACAATCAAATAAATGCAAAATCACCTACAAAAGAACTAAAAAATGACTTATGTCCCCCCCAGACCCCCCAAAACATAAAACAAATAGAATGAAACCTTAGAAGACCTATATTATAAGAAATGGACCACAAAAAAGAGCACATGCATGTCAATACAACGATAAATATTAGACAAAAACAACTTACACATAGAGTAACACAAGTAGCAACGAAATCACATGCATGAAATCAACACTCTAAAATAGTAAAATTAGTTAATTATACTGACTATTAGGTGATAGTTCAGATAGAAATTCAAACTCTCAATAGTTCAAGTATGAATCTTACAAAATTCGAATAATTTTATGTATGTTTTTTTTTTTTTTTTTTTATCTTTTAACTCTTTTATAAATTTGTAAGTTTCATCGAAGATTTACAAATATTTACTAGTAATGGCCCCTATCTCTAAAAATATTTCTAAACAAGCCCTCCAGCAAGGTTTTTAAAAAGAGCTTCGATAACAAAACTTCTTGATCGGAAGCTAATATACTTTACTAATTATTTCTTATTGAGTCTATTTAACATGAATTCAAATTAGTAATAATAATTGGATTAGTATATTTCAAGTATTAGATGATTAAACAAAAATTAAAAGAAATTATATTCACACTTTACAACATAGTGAAAGAGAAATCAAGATATTTCTATGCATTCATAATTAATCATAGTACAATAACAATAATGTCATTTCTTGGGCTTATATAAGGGAAAATAAAAAACAAAGCAAGCATACAATATTCAATCTTTTCTCGACATACTGAAATCTGCAGGCTCGATTAATTCAAATTCATGTTGAGTAATCCAACAAAAGAGTAAAACGCGCTCTTTGGAAAGATTAATCTCTCATTGTAACTAAAACATTATTTTCAGAGCCACTTTCATCACCAACAGATGGAGTAATCAACACAAGATCTTCATTTCCTGGATTAATTATCCAACATGAAAAATGGGCAGCCTTATTTTCTTCATCAAACCTTATATTATCAGCTAATCCCAAATCATCCCAATAATTAGCTGAAATTAATTCATTCTTAATTGAACCAAATGGATTAATCCCTTCTCTAGAAAATGTTTCAACATTAACATCCTCTGAGGTTTCTCTAACAAATAAACACAATTTTGTAGACAAATTCTTACCAAATTTGTTCTCTACCTCTTCAACACATTTTTCTACAACATTATTCTTGTGGATATCATCACTTAAATTCAAGAATTTCAAAGGTAATTTAAAAATTAACGTATCGTTAACGTGGAAATTATTTGTGTTTGAGCTCGAATATAAAGTTGGTGAACACCCTTTTTTCCTAAGATTTGGTGGGAAAAATGTCGGAATTTTAGGTGCATCTGCCTCTGATACCATGTTGACGTGAATTTTGGACCATCTATTCAAGAAACTAGTCATGGAATAAGGATCTTCTAGAAAAAGGCTACAACTTATCCCAATCGAGTATCCACACTTGAAATTTGTCACCTGAAAAAAAGAGAGTATGATCTTCTATATATAGCCCTTGAATTTATAACAAAATCTTAAAAAACCATTAAAAGTTAAGACCATACAAATATTTCAAATAATATTGTAGATGTTTTTGCTAATAACTCACAAAAATTTTCACCTTCTACACTCAAAACTTCTATAACATGCTTGGTTTCGAAATTTTTCGACTGCTATAGTGATTGACTGTTATAGTATACCTATTATAACATTTGATATTTGAATATCTTTGGTTGTTGTAGGTTCCAATATCAGGTAAACCATAAAATGAGATGAGTCTGTTTTTGATAGCGTGATTTTTTTTTAAAAAAATAAAATTTTAAGCTTGACTCAACCCAAAGCTAGCTCATGACGTGAAAATTGAGACCAAATAAAAAAGTGGTGTGACTAACCTGGACATAAAAAAGTGGTGAATATTGAGTGTTTGGCTCATGAATATCATCCCAAAAGACAAGCTGACCTTCTACATTTTTCTTTTCCTTAAGATGAATAAAATCATCAAAATTCATTGGCATTTCAGCTTCAATCAATCTAACACCAGAATCATTTGACACAATTTCAAACTCCCCATAATTAGTATTATTTTCTCCTATACTTCTAAGTCTACCAGCAAGTAATGGTTTTTCAACAAGTGCCTTTCCTAGTGACTCCTTAATCCATCCAGTGACCATCCATCCTGAATCCGTCTCTAACGCCTTATTATAGTAAAAGACCATATGAAAACGCCTTTGAAAATTGTCAGAGCCAGGATTTTCACCAATGAGAACTCGCCGTGATATCCTTGGATCAGTTTGCTTCACTGGAATCACTGTTTGGATTGCTTCAATTTGCAAGTTGGAGACAAAATCATGTGCCACTCCAATATTTTCATTGCAATATGCCATGTTGAAAATTATAAGAATTAAATGTATGTTATAAGTTGTGTGACATTACTAGGCATTATATAGATAAAGAAAGAATGCACTATAGAATTGCTGAAATCAATGTAATCAGAGATTGGTTGATGCAACTAACTTTCATTAAAGATTAGACCAAAAAAAACTTCCATTACAGGATTGTACTGGAAACTTAATAAAGGGCATTTTCCTAACATATTTGGTTATCAGAACACAAACTACTTTTACCTTCCATCTAATTGTATGCTCTCTTCGATACATTCACTTTTACTTATCCACTATATAAAAAATATATTTTTACAGCATATTAAGAGAAAAACATATTATTATATATTTTTAAGCATTAATTACTCATTCCACAAATCATTTTTCAAGACCTAAGATTAAACACTAATATAAATATTGTGATAACTCATATTAATCATTATTTTTTAAGGAGTGTAAAGTCTAAATAGAACAAGTAAAATAAAACATCTCACGCAATCAACCTAGCTATCAGTCTCAACCTCTCACACCTTCGATTACTAGAGCATCTCATGTGCTCCTCCTTTTTACATATTCGAACTATCTCAATCTTACTTTCCACATCTTATTCATCACTGAAATTACTCTTATATATCTTCATTCGTAATCTTATCTCTTATAGTATATACGTCCACAGATTCATCGAGACTTGGAATTAAAGATATTTCTTTATATATGGACTAGAATTATTGGTGGTCTTTGTTGGTAATGTCCTTCCAAATCCTTTCTGCCGGTAGGTAAGTATTTATTCCTGGTTCTATGTTATACGAGGACAGAAAATTGTTTGTCTTCTTATCTATTTTTTATTATTTTTATTTTTAAGGCAAAATCAAAACTTTTAAAACACAAAAATATTTAAACTTTCCTTGGTATCGTTCGAAATTCATAAATGAAAATTTAGAGACTATGAATTTGAGGAACAAAAATTAAGGATCACCCCAAAATAGGACAATCCGTGCAAAAACTTGTCTTTTAACAAGTTCATGAGCTATTGGATTCACATGACAGAGTTTCAAATGGGCCACATAGAAAGACAAACGTTTTGGTGGAGTGAAAAAATGGCCCAACTAACTAGACCTATTTTATTTTGTCTTGATAGTAGTAGATATAGTTTAAGGTTGAGAAAATTTGAGAAACAACAAACATAACAGACATAATAACGTTTTATCTATAGTTTTGATATTGCGCTCCATAGCTGTAGTTCTGTTTGCTATAGAGATTGCAGTTTGTATATTTCGCTTGCGAATATACAAATGGGGTAAGTATATACAAATACCATTATTTGAGGAAATGAGATAATACTAATCAATTAGTGAGTGTACCTTCTCCATAGTTGTTTATTAAATCTTTCACATTGAAATGAAAAAAGAATAAAACTATGGGTGTGTTTGGTAGGTAGGAAAATATTTTCTCCTAGAAATATTTTCCTGGAAAACAAGTAGATTTTTGACTTATTTTCTTATGTTTGGTTGGTGAAATTTTTTAGAACTTCATTTGTATATTTCGCTTGCTAATATGCAAACATGGTAATTTATTGTATTTTTTGTTAAATATGATACAAATAGCTATGGTAAACATATAAAAATTCTGCATTTATACAATCAAGAACCGAATTATACAAAATTTTGATTTATACAATCATGCGAATTATACAAATTAGACGAATTATACGTACTTTTAATTTGAATTCTCTAGTAGATAAATTTTAGTGTGGATAATCTTAATAAATATTTTTTAAAAAAAGGAGTGGATAAAGCTTGTAACTACTTACTGAAATATATTAAATAGAATTTTTAAGTATGATGAATGTTTTATTTACACTAATAACAAATATAATGTAATTTTATAAATAGGTCTTACCTTACTTATTGGGTGAAAAGTTATTTTTCATTGATCTAGTGCTATCCACCTCCTTTATTTGCAGTCGAAATTGGCGATGTGAACGAGTAGGGTTAAACTTTTTACTCAAATTTATATTAAAAAATACCACCTATCTTTTTCTAATGAATAAAATACATTAAAAATGTCATATCATTTTACTTTTCTGAGAGAGGAATTTTTGACAATTCTAAGAACATTTGACGACCAAATATAAAATTTGAAAACAATTAACAATCATTGAATCCAGACAAAAGAGAAATCAATAATCAGTGAATATAATATTTTTATGACACATGCCATAATTCCTAATCATCTTACTTTTTGACCTTTAATACAAGTTGAATTTCCAACATCAAAGGTATTGGTCATATTCATAGCAAAAAAAAAAAGCTTTGCTTACCTGTCCATTTTTCATCAGTTAAAATTCACAATGCACCTATTTCATAAATAAATGAGAAGTATGAACTCGGTGAAAATTATTACACAGTCTTAAAAATATTTTTTTATTTAATTAAATAAACTTATATATATTTACGATCTGCAACGTGACATAATAGATGGTCTCAAACTCTTATATGAATATGAAACTCTTAATAAAAAGATGAGAGAAGTATTAAATCCACTAAATTTGACGAGAAACTAGGAATCTATTTTACTCTTAATGCAAAATCGGAGATGCAACTTATAATTTATATCGAGTTGAGGGATATTTTCAATGCTTCCTCCTAAATAAAATTAAAATTAATTATGAACTTTATCACTAAATTAAGATGGCATTTACAGGCGAAGTTTCGATAGACAAGTCGTTGGAGTTATTAATGTCGTGTCCAACTTGATCAAAATGGCAAGACAATTCTTGGTGAATGAAAAGTCAAACTAAATTGTTTTCAAATTTTAAAATATATTTTTTTTATAAGGATTTATATAAAAGAATTATTATTTTCATTCACTCTTTATATGTCCACAACATACATACCCTCTTGAATTATTTTTCTATCTCTAGTCTTTTTTGTCTCCAAATAATTGAGTGACCATGGCTTTAATCTCTTCAATTCTACAACATGCCAAGTCTCATTCTTCATCTAAAATATCTACTTATATTCAAAGAAGATTATTTTCTAATGATGTTAGAAAAGAAAATATTGTAATTGTTGGGGCAGGAATTGCTGGCCTTGCTTCTGCTCTTTCACTTCAAAGGTTCAAATTTTACACTTAACTTATAAATTTGCATTTTCCCAATTATATTTTTTTATGACCATGGTGTCTGGGCCACCTTCGCTAGATACCTCTCACCTTGCACCCGCAATAGTGTGGTGAAATTTGAACCTGAAACCTCAGAACTCTCAACCATGAATTTCAACAACCACTAGGCCACACCTTGGGTGTTTTGCATTTTCCAAAAATAGTTCTTTTTTTTTTTTGTGAATTTTAATGATTTTGAGTTGTTATTTTAGGTTTGGTATTAGAAGTTTGGTGCTTGAACAAGCTGAATCATTGAGAACTGAAGGAAGTTCAATAACACTTTCTAAAAATGGATGGAAGGCACTTGATGCTATTGGAGTTGGTGATGAACTTAGGAGTCAATTTCTTGATCTTCAAGGGTATTTTTGTACAATTTTTATGTTTTAGTCAAATCCGTTGCTTATTGATTTATTTGGTCATAATATAGTATGTTGTTGTTGTATATCGAGCATTGGTTAATTGCACGATGCACAAACATGTTAGTTACTTTCAACTCAAACTCTATAATATAAGCCAAATTTCTGACTCCACTACTAACTGTACGCTTTGAAGTTCCTCGATGTTGATTTTGACTTCTGCTTAAACTTGACATGTTTTATTCAGTACACATCTAACATTTGTTGATATCATCAATTTTTTCAGGGTAGTAATAAAATCAGATGATGGGAAGGAGTTAAACTCATTTGGGTTCAAAGATGAGGACAAAAGGTAAAATGGTGATTTGATGTACTTTCTAATTGATCTTTTTGATTTTACCTTTCTTCTATTGATACTATGAAATTAATGGAGCAGCCAAGAACTAAGGGTGGTTGAGAGGAGAGTCTTACTTGAAACACTAGCAAGTAAACTACCACCAAATGCTATATCTTTTTCCTCAAAGTTGTCAAACATTGAGACAAGTGAAAATGGTACTAATACCTTATTGCAACTTCAAGATGGTACTCGTTTATCCGCTGAGGTAAATATAATACTTCAATCCCTCACGTTATGATAAGTAACACTAAGATTTGAACTCAAGACCTTTGTCTGCTCTAATACTGTGTTGGATAGTGTGGGTCATTTCATCTAGAAGCTTAAGTTTGTTAGAGAAAGTATAATGTTGTTTACTTAAATTATATCTTCAATGCTCTCCTCAGGTGGTGATTGCTTGTGATGGTGTATGGTCACCAACGGCTAAATGGATGGGATTTCGACAGCCTAAGTATGCAGGGCATATCGCCTTTCGAGGACTAGGGTACTTCCCTGAAGGACAGCCATATGAACCAAAAGTAAACTACACATATGGAAGAGGATTACGCGCTGCATTTGTTCCTGCTTCTAAAACCAAGGTCTACTGGTTTGTCTTGTGCAACAGCTCATCTCCAGGTATATGTTTCATCAAAAGTATCTGGTGATTCAAGTCTAGTTCATCATATCTGCATTAGTCTTGAGGTACTTGAACATTCCCTTGACACTATTAGTGACGGATTACATAGAGAAACCATAGATAGGAGGGATTGGAGGTCGTGGATTAGGATAGAAGGTTAGTTGGTAGTTGAGTGTCCTCTCTTTTCCTGCGAGATACGTTTGGTGGTTGTACTTGGACCTTCTTTCTTACCAATTAGCACTAACCTCGTAGTTTCTTGTTATTCGATTTACTATTCCTTCTTCTGTATGTGCAAAATGTTTAAAATTCAAAATCTCAAAACTCATTATTCCACCAATGTGCCAAAAGAATCAGAGGTGAATATGCCTCATGTGCTTAAGATAGGCTTCCAGCTTTTGTTCTATTTTGTGTGGGGCTGTTCTTCCATGTTATTGACAGCAAACTTTTCCCATGTGGCACCAGTTGTAACAATAGAGACTCACTTCTTGGCTGGAACTTTTCTGTAAACACCTTTCTAACTTTTGCATCTCTTGGCAGGTCCAAGGATCACAGATCCTTCAATATTGAGACAACAAGCTAAAGAGCTAGTTAGAGATTGGCCAGTCACGGACATGTTAAACCTGATTAATCTTACACCAGACGATACATTAACAAGAAATCCCCTTTATGACCGATGGCTTTGGCCAGTAATAAGTCCTCCGCCTTTTAGTGGAAGGACAGTGCTTGCTGGAGATGCATGGCATCCAATGACACCCAATATGGGGCAGGGTGCTTGTTGCGCGTTGGAGGATTCAATAGTTTTGACAGAAAAGCTAGCAGAAGCAATGAAGTCCAAGCATACTTCTGTGGAGGATGCATTCAAAGCATATGGAAGTGAAAGATGGAAACGTGTGTTTCCATTAACAGTAATGGCAAATCGCATTGGAGCACTGCTGCAGTCTGAGAATACACTGATATGTTCTGTTAGAAATAATCTCCTTGTGCCTAAGCTGAAGCCCAGAGCATTGACGAAACATACCAATTATGAATTTGAGCAAGCTAAAAGAGACGGACATTAGTTTTTGAGGGACGAAAACTTAGCAATGGCAATAAACAGAATGTATGTTTTCTTATCAGGAAACGAAAACAACTATAGACAGAATGTATTTCAAAGTAAAGATGTACCGTTTTGTGATTCAACGAATTTGCTAATAGAAGTGTTTATGCTTCTGTATCCGAATTCAATACATGCTTCTGCATACAAACAATATAACAGTAGAGTACCAAAGGGAAAATCATTCACTATAACACTTGGTGCTTTGGGACAATTTTAAACTTTACTCAAAAGCCAGCTAACGTGATATCGCCTATGTATGTTGTATACAATTCACTAATTTAACATATGTATGAACCATGATTGATGATATCTATTCTAGATGAGTAATGGAACTTCACTCTGTTATCCTTCAGCTTCATTATTTTCTTGACCTACGGACTTATCAGTTGCATCGATGTCCTCTGACTCTATCTTTGATGTAAAACTTCTCTTTGAACTGTCTCCATTGATTCCAGGTTGATTCACAGCAATGTTGAGTCTGGCAACAATTGAATCAGCTTTATTCACCATAGTAACTGCTGTGCGGGATAGAAATATGTCTTAACAGCAAAGTGATAGCGATAAGCTGTTTTTTTCTCATACAGTATACTGGTGGAATAGCTAACATTAACTTAGGACACAATACAACAAATGCTATAAAAGGATAGACTCCCTTGATGAAGATCAAAGAAAGAAACTTAACGCGCCCCAACATAAGAAGAAAAGAGAGTAAAATCAGCTCGAGTAAAGCAGTATGGAGATACAAGAGTGAACTCCTTTCCTCCAACCACAATTCAGAGAACAACAATCATCTAATCAAACAGAAGATCACTAGAGGAAACAATCAACTGTTGCCTAACTACCAATACT